>JARHVA010006783.1:0-207500 GCA_037957365.1 Torreya grandis | reverse complement strand
AATATAGCATCACTATTGATAAATCCCTTGAATCCACCAAATAATTTTGTATATTCTTGAAAAATGATTGAATAGTCAATAAGAAAGGGGAAACTTCTAGATTAACTTTGTATATAACATTTTTGTTGCTTGTCTTAGACTTTTCTACAATATACTTGCCTATGATGGACTTCCATAAGATCTCCTTCTTTAATATGAGTTATTTCAATTCATGAAGAGTAATATTGGCCTTGACTTTTTTCATATCCTCAAAAATATTATATCCTCCTTTATTATGTTCCTCTTTATGTTGAGGTTGATCATTTCCTTTAGGAGAAGAAGGATTATTATCCTTGGGATTTATAGGGATAACCATATTATTAAGAGGATTAGAAGTAATGAATGGCTGTGTAGACATTCAGAAACTAAACCTTGGCTAGTTGTCGATGTCGAACCACCATTGACCCACTTTTGGTCCTCAAATTAACTAATAATATAGATAACGAATTTCACACTTTTACCATTGACTTAAATTTTTAATCCATCTATCCATTTTTACCCCTTTTTGTCTAGGCCTTAGATCACTGCTAGTTAGCCTAACTAGCTATGATTATCCTGACTATCACCAGTTAAGACCAAAAGCTTAAATTAAAGTAACTTCCATCTTTGTGTAAGATAAGCATTTTAAAAATTAGCAACTTACTTGTTTGAAGTAAATCATATTCAAAACATTCCTGATTATCATCTTTTCCCCTTATCTAATTAGAAACTTCTTTTTTCCTAATTAGTAACTTCCTCCATCCCAATTAGCAACTTCATCCTTAAAAAGGATAAGAGGAGGAAGTGAAATGCATCCAAAAATGAATTTGTGTCTAGGATATTATATTTTATTGTGTATATATCAAGCATCCCTTCAACAAACAAGAAGCAGCATTAGAGACCTAACCTTTATTTGCATCACTTTAAAACACTAAAGTACCATCACTTTGGCCAGATTGCCTCAACCCTTCATCATTAAGTTATAGGTATCTTGTGCTTTTTTCATTAATTCATCTTATTTATAACCTACCTGCCCCAACCAAACCTCATAAAATCTTATTGTCCCTCCCACATGCCTATATCAAAACCCCTACCACTTATTAATCATTCAACAACTCTACTTCAATATCTTCCTAGAATGCATAGGTAACCATCGATGTCTACCTTAACCATCGACGATTACCTAACCATCATCAATTACACCAACTATAGCCAGTTCACCTGACCACCATTGATCACTATGGTATAAAAATCTAGAAAACTATTTTGAGCCCCTTACCCTCAACCAAACTCACTTTTCTTTATTTCTATCTAATAACAATAACCTTTCTTATTTTCTAATCTAGACCCTGACCATTTTAGTATAAGTATTGACCCATTTTCTATCTTTATTTGTTTATTTAAATAATCATTTACTTTCTCCTCCTTGATGTATTTAATTTCATATCATTAAATGTATGTATCCTTTCTGTTTGTCTATATAAACTTAATTATTATAACAGTGGATTGACAACCTCTTATTAAGCACTACACTTCTTGGATCTAGATCACACTAGACAATCCACTCAAGCACCTATTTAAAAAACCCTTTTAATTGTTTTTTATCTTTAGTTTATTCCTTCCTATCTAAATAGGAGTTCCCACTATCATTTGGATCCATGTGTTCACTTTACAAGGTAGTTTCTTACACACCCTAATACTAGTTTCATTAATTTACTTCCAAACTAAGAAATAATTAAAAATTAACAAACATTTTGGCACACCTGATAGGACTTATTTCCCTTATTCTTCCTTATTATTTTCTCATCAAATGAAATCTAAAAATTTATTTTTGGGCTTAAAATAAACCTTTTACATACATTAATTCCCTGCTTGTTTGAGTTCATCTAGTAAATTAGAAGGTAAAGTAATTGATTGTAGTTTTCACACTTCTTATCACACACTAAGTGAAACCACAAAATAATTAAGACATCAAAACATACCTAAGATAAGGCCCAACTAGGATTTCATCACCTAATGGTAACCTTACCCCGTCTCGGCTATCCTACTTGGATTTCACCACTAAGGGGTGAACCTGCTGAGCTCTCTAGTTGGGTATAAACTATGTACTTGGTATATTTTGTCTAATCACTCGACACTCTTACCACTATGAGACCATGAATTGAGGGGATAGGCCCTAATAACAAACCATGTACTAAATTTCAGCACAAAATTTCCTCTTGAGCACATAAATAGCCTAAAACCAACCTTAGATTACCTCTTTAGTACCTGATCTACAAACCAAATTCACTCTTCACACTTTCAAAGGCATAAGCCAAAAGTGATCTAAATATAATTCTAGGATTTAACACACTTTTAGTGTATGAATTGTTTACATTGAATTCTTTTCTTTCAATTTCTCTATATTTGAGGTGCCAGTTTCACCATATTACTTCCTATTTTCTAACATGGTCTTTACTAGACAATAGTTGAGAAAACAAACTAATCAACCATCACCTTCTTCCTCTTCCTCCATGGAATATAATTCTAATGATGAGGGTTCACCTAATTTTCTCCCCCTCCTACCAGAATCCTAGTTATTTTTTAAGGTGATGCAAACTATACTGCCTTCCTTAACTTTGGTTTTTATTCAACACTATCTCCACAAGTTACCCAGCCTTACCTCTATTACTTAAATTCCTCTGATGGATCCTCCTTATGTTATGCCTCCACACCTTATAATGGGTACCACCTCAACCCAACCCTTATTAACCCAAACCTCCTCTTCTTCCAACATCCTATCTACTACCACTACCCAAACCCAATCCTATATTCCAACCTCTAACCAAACACCTCCTACCACACCCCACACTTCACATATAGGTTCAAATTTACCTCTAGTTACCTATACTCCACCTACCATGGGGGTTTTATTTTACCCCTATTTCCACCCTTCCCCTTGTCTCAACTAACCCATCAAATTCTACCCAGTTTTAGAACTTGGTGTTCTCTATACCTCAAACACTTCCACCCATTATCACTCAAGTCACCACTCAACCTCAACTTACCCAACATCAACCCATGACCACATCCATACCTTTAACTTAACCCACCTTAATTCCTCAACAAGTGCCCAAGGTATCCTATTAATATGTCTCTAATCCACAAGGGTACACATCACCTTCTACCCAACCATTTGTGTCAATTAAACCCTATGTGACTCGATCTCAACCTTTTGTGACCACTTACCAATATTTTGCTTCTTCATCACCTTCTATCACTTATCCAAACATAGCTACCACCCAACCTCAATAGAATGTACCCCTTAATTATGCAACTTCCTAACCCAAACTAGACTTGATTAAGATGCTAATGGAAAAAATGACCAACTTGGAGTTATCCATCTTTAGGTCTCATAATTTTGTCTTATGATCAAATTTGTAATGAACCCATTCATCTGTCCATCCCTATCCATGTTTATCCTCCTCAATGGGCATTCCCCAAGTTTTCCAAATTTCAAGGTAAGAACTCCAAATAATATATGAGAGAATTACATCATTCTTTCTATTTAATCACATACAATGATGCTATCCTTATTTAAACCTTCCCCATGTCATTATCTGGACCTGCCCTTGATTGGTATAGTGCGCTTCCCACACACTCCATCTTTTCTTTTTATTAATTGGTCCAAATCTTTTTAGAACACTTTTTAGTAAACATATCTAAAAAGGTTTCTATTACTAACCTCTATTCCATTAAGTAATTTGATGATGAGTCAATTGTTGATTTTGTTTCTAGATGGAGAGGTCTCATCAACCAATTTTATTTTTTCTTACCCCAACCCAAACTGATTGAAATATTCTCTTTGGGTTGTGCCAAACATATTTCCCCTACTTTTCAAGTTCAAACCTTCCAAACATTTGATGAGGCATTTACCATGGAATGAAAACTTGAAAACTAGGCCATTAATGAGGGGAAATTGAAATTATGGAGCAAAAATTCTAGTTTTAAATCCAATGACCCTTCCTCTACCAAAACCACTAACCATTCCAATACCAAGGCAAAATCATCTACAAACTCAATTATTTTAAAAATTGTTCCACCTTTAACTATTAATTAGTCACCTCTAACCACTTCTTCAAACCATCCTCAACAACAAAAATGAATCCAAAATTGAATTCCTCCAAAATAATATACTCCCATTAGAGAATCATATGCATCAATTTTGGATAAATTTCTCAAAGACAACCCCATCCAACTTCCACCAATTAAACCACCCCAATAATTTCATTCTTCTCACCATGTACCTGGGTAGTATAATGAAAATGACCATTGTGCCTTCCACCATGTTGTAGGACATGACATAAATGGATATAATACATTCAAAAGTATTATCTAAAATTTAATTGATAGTGGAGAATTTGCATTTGATAATCCCAATGCATCTCCTAATCAGTCCCTTAACATTATTTTGCAAAACATTTTTGATCATGCTTCTTCCACCCAACACCATGATAATAAACCTAAATCAGCTCACTCTCATGAGGCACATACAATAAATGTCATTAATAACAACCCCATTATTAAAGAGACCATTCCCTAAATATCCCAAGTGGAAATATTAAACTCACCACCCATTCTTTTAGATACCCAAATGCAAGAATCAACCCCCCCTCTATCTTTAATTGATGATACCTTGTCTTCCACTCCACCCATTCAAGTGGAATAATTACCCTCTATTCCTTTGGATACCTAAACAAAGGAATCAATCATCTCTATCCCTCTCATTTAAGATACCACACCAAGATCTTTTATCATAGGACCATCCATTTTCCTTTTGGAAACCATCCCAAAAATAAAAATTACCTCATCTACCCAACTACTAGTTTTGAAATATTTCCTCAAAGATAATAATGAAGGATCCATTTCCTCTTCTCTATCTATAGGCTGAATATTTTAAAACTATAACCAAGGAACTAAAACCATCTATAATCCATTTTCTAGACTAGTCTAAATTCTATAATTCACTTCCCAACCTAATTTTGATAGAGCCACCTTTTGGCATCATCTTGGACTACCTTACCAAGTCAAATACAAATCCTCAACTTCACTTAAATCCACACCTAAGCCCATCATGACCCCTTCACCAAATAATTCTTCCAAGACCATAAGTGAACCATCCCAACCACCCCCATGTAAAATTACAAAATCACCTTACACCTCTTTCACCAAACCAATCAAGAACCTATAGATTCTCCCCACACCTAGTCATGCTCATCCCCCTCCAATTTTGGATTTAACTCCATCTAGTCCACCAAAGTAAAATCCAACTAAACTACCTAAGAAGGTAGAGTTAACCAAACCTCTTCCCTTAACTACACCCATACCACCTTCTTCCCACTTACCTTCCATCTTCAGACCCCATCCTTCTACCATACTAGTTACCTATTCTTCATTTAAGAAATAATCCCCTTTTACTCCACCTACACCCATTACACCATATAGTTCTCAATAAATTTTAAGCAATCTATCCACCTCCACTTTTCCACCTATAGCTAAACCTTCATCATCCAAGTCTTCCACATCTAAGTCTTCAACCTCTAAACCAACTGTAACCAAGAAAACCCAACCAAAAACACTAAATAAAATCATTTCTCCAACTCTAACTTCCACTCTAAAACCTATGCTAGAGAAGGTTACCACTCCTAAAACTAAAAACCCATTACCTCTAATACCTTTGATTGAATCATATTCAACCATTTTATAAAGTTTTATGCAAACCTCTTCCATTATCTTAGCTCCAATCAAACCTTTTGACCCTTCATGCCCTAAACTCTCCTAGTTCAATGATAACTTGATTTATGCATACCATAAGACACCAAGACATGACATAGAGAACTACAAAGCTATGAAAACACTTATTCATGGCCTATATGATGAGGATGACATATTTTTAGATGAACCCTTCTTACCCCTATTAAAAATATTTCCATTAACCCAACCCACCCAACCTTTACCAATTCCCCCTTTCCTACCTAAGGATGAGAAGGAAGAACCAAACCAAGCATCAAACCTATCAAACCCCCTTATTCATACTATTCATATGGTTACATGATCCCAAGCCCAATAGAAAGATAAGGGAAAATACAAACCCTTCATTCCATGGACCTACCTATCAACCCCTCAAACCACCAACCAAACCTAAGAATCTCTACCCCCACCTTCACAACCACCAAAACCCAAAGTATCCATTTTGGGAGCTTTTCCCTCCAACCCTTCTACATTCTTACAATGCTTAGTGTTGAAAAAAATTCACTAAACACCAGTGAAAATGAGCCTCTATAAAATAATAATCACTTTCCCACACCATTACCATGCACTGGTTGAGGCTCTAGAATCTATTGAGGTTTAGCTAGATGATTATCAACCTCTTGCACCCTTGGTTAGAGCTCTCCAACTTTTGGCCCTTATTACCTTTCAGGATTCTAAAATACCACTTGCTAATCCTAAGGACTCTAATCCTCCCATTTTCATCACCACATACATCAATCAAACCTATATCAAAAGGATTATGATTGATGGAGGAGCTAGCATAAACATTATATCCTCCCATGCATATGACCAACTTAAACTACCTTAAAATATCATGTCTAATTGTACAGTAGTACTTCACTCCTTCAATGATACCATGGCCACTATTTTAGGGACTATTGTCCTCCATATTCTCTTAGGGCCTCATACCTTTATTTAACTATTATGTGTTATAGAGCATGAGTTCTAATATAATGTGTTCTTTGAACTCCCTTGGATTCATGCAATGGGTTACATCCCTTCCACCTTACACTGTTATGCCAAATTTAATCATGAGGGATAAGTTGTTACAATCAAAGATGATCCTAGTCCCTTTTACTCTTTAAATATGACATATTGGCCTAATTACATTATCATTCCTCCTTCATCTACCTCACAACCAAATTCTAATGAAACCACCTGACCAGCCAAAATCATCAACACTTCCACTTATAAAAATGATGAAATGTCTACTAGCTCAACCATTTTGTCATCCCAAATTATATTTTATGGCCCCTTTTAATCCACATTTTAATGTCTCTCTTTGGGGTAATATTAAATTTTAGCGTTAGATGCCTTCCCTACTCTACAAGAGTATGATAATCTCAAATACGACCCTTCCTATGATCCTAATATCATAACCATTGTCCCTTTTGGCCTCTAATAATCAAACAAATTTCATCTATGGGGGACTTGATCAACCACTTCTCACTCCCACTACTATCTCATTCATCTAACCATTCACCACTATTTTCTCCTACCTAAACAAACTAGCCTTTGATAAATCTTACCTTTATAGGTGTGCTTGGAATGGGTTTTGTCTTGGCCTTTATGAATAAGGACATAATAGATTACCCACCATAAAAAATTAAAAACTCTATAAGTTATTTATTATTGGATTCATATGACTAGAAGAACCCACCTCACCAAAACCCATCACTACCATTGATGAAGATATTCCATCTTCATTAAGCCCACTTTCCAAGAAGTTAGATGACTCTGATATCACCCTATCTAATTTTTTTTTGGATCAACACCATTAGTTTTGTCTCATTGACCTATCAAAAGGATGGCCAAACTAAGACCCTTCCTCTCATCAATACTAAAATGATCATACCTCATTATTGGGGATTATTCCATTCATAAATACCTCCCACTTGATAAGCAAACCATGCTAAACAAATCAACCATTGGTGTCAACTTGGGTACTCAAGATAACCCTAATATCATCAAAATTGGCCAAACTTTAAATTCCACTGAGCTATAGGACTACAATTCTTTCCTTCTAGAATATAGCATAGTATTTGCATGGTCCTTTTAGGATATGCTTAGGATTGACTCTTCTATTACCCTCCACAACATTATCACTCATCCTAAAGCAAATCCAATTCAAAAAAAGGTTCATAGAATGCATCATTGCATATCCCTCTTGGTCCCACACTTCCTAGTGAGGTTGGTAAGGACCAATCAGTAGTTGAAAAAGAGTAGGTATATGATGATGAGAATAATGAAGAAAGGTTTACTGATATAATACCTCAAATCATTTCTCCTAAACACAAATCAAATTTATAAATTTTATCCTTTAAAATGCCTAAAAAAATACAAGAAGCCAATCATGAAGATATTTCCATGTCACCATCTGATGTGGAATATAATCAAGGTATTATGGAAGACATATTAGATCATTGGAAACCCATGAATTATTACTTCAAATTTGGAGAATATGGGAGGAGGATGATTTGGTCTTGCATCCATATCTTTCATCCAAGCACCTATGAATAAAATTATATGGCCTAGCTACATCATCAAGCAGAGATGAACATACAAGTGCTCCTATCTACAAGAATAAACTACCAAGAGATGGAAAACATGATTCAAAGTTCCATGGTGGACAATCTAGTTTCCCATTTAACCCTAGAGGAAAGCTTTATACTTTAGTTTAGCTATTTCAGGTTATTTATCATGTTTCAATAAGTGAATATCACAAGTAGTGGCTTACTTCCCTTCTATTATATTTATCTTATTTTCATGTTTCCTTAGGTTATTTATCCTTACTTCTTAGTTCAGTTATTTTTTCCTTTCATTATTGTTGTTATTGGAGTGAAAAGAGGTTTATCATAGTTCAAAAGAGTCTATTTGATGTTCAACAGAGTCATCAAGTCAAGTTCTTATGCTTCAGATTTTCATTTGTCATGTTAAGATGTTATTTTTACTAGTAGGCTGCTCAAACCCTATGAGTCTCTATAAATTTTGGTAATTTTTCCTATCAAGTCCAAATACCAACCCATATAATTCAAAACTTTTCCTAGTACTATTTCAAGCCTGTTTAAAGTGGTCTAAACCATGTATTTTCAGCCTAAAAGTGAGATTTTTGGTATTTAAATGATAAAATTTGTGTAAAAATTTCATAAAATTATTCAAAATACCTTTTAACATATTCATTTTAATGACATTATCCTTAGTCCAAAATTTCATGTCTTAAAAAGGTCATTTAATGTGTTTTTAAGCTTGGAAAAGGTCCAAATAGAGCTCCCATGTGCCCATTTGGACTACTAAAAGATGTATAAAGGTATATTATTTTTTATAACATGTAAAAATACTCATTTAATCCTCTTCAGGAACTAATTTTGGTGTTATAAGACTCAAGTTGGAATAAAAGGCAAAAAATAATCTGTTATCATGCATTTTTCATAGAGATGTATAGAATTGTATGATCATCTATACGATAAAGAACATGAAAATGATCATAAGGGAATATAAATAGTTTAATAATAAACTTAAGGAAAAAATATGCAATATATTCTCAAAATTCGTCCCCTAAAGTCACTTTGCTAGTTTACACATAGAGAGAGACCTTTAGGTTTCCAGAGGGTATGATTATGAGAGCGAAAATACAGGTCTAAAATTTTAGACAAAGAAAATAGACTTAGAGAGATTCCTATTTGATAAAATGGTTCCCAAATTTTTAATATATCCCTCATTAATCATCCTTTTCAATTCAAGGCATACATATACAGTCTTCCGTCCAGGAAGGCAGTCAATTTTTTTTGTAATTTCTCCACATCAGGGCATGATTTCAAGAAAATAAAAGTTTAAATGTATTTTTAGGGAAATTTAATTAATTGACATGGAATACATCAGATCATTTTAACAAATTTTGGGGATAAATGAATATCAAAAAGATAAGAGAGTGAAATTCTATAATCTAGATGCTTCTAAAGGAGATTGTATGGTTAATGAGAGAGAAAGAAACACCATGTTTTATTGAAATATTGTTTACAGGGTCTCCATTATGTTCACATGTCCTCTAATAAATATTTTCAAGGTTTAAAAAAATTTCATAGCCAATATTTTCATCAAGGGCTCTCAATCATCTACAAATAATCACTATTGAGCAATGTTTAAGTATTCCTAACATATTTTAAGGTTCTTGTCATATTCCTAGATTTCAAATTTTCCTTCTTGTCCTCCTCCAATGACATTAAAATTGGTATATGTTTTAAAGGATATGTTAATTATTTAATATGGCTATTAAAATTTGTATTTAAATTCTCCTCATTTCCTTTTCCACTTCATTTTTGGTTCTTTTCCATGGTAACTATTTTTCACTATCATTCTCACTATGTAAGACATCATTTTCACCTTTGTTCAGGTTCCCAATCTCCAACCATTGTCATCACCCCTTCCATTCATCTCCATACCATCATAAATAACATGAGCAACAAATAAAAAATAGAGTTTATCATGGAATTTTAAATAGAGGTTATACACACCATGAAATCAAGCTACAACCAAGGAAAAGAGACCTACAATAAGGTAAAACATAGTCATACCTTTTTCATGAAGTGCATAAGCTAAGGTAGATAAAGAATATGTATCCTTAAATATATAGGCAAAAATGATCTCATAAAGCTACAACAAGACAAATATAATAATCAAAGCATGTTTTGAGTCTTCCTTAAGTCCAATTTCTAATTCTATCTATATAAATGCACCAAGTAAAGTCACCTACAGTTGAAGAAAAGGGATAGTCTTTATGAAGTTTTGGATCATAGTGAAAGTGTATGAGTAAATATGCACATTTAATTATAATATTGACATTATTTATGGCTCCATTCATGACCATACATAATCATCAGGCATCCAAGTGTCACTCAATACACCCAACTATAGGCCTACTTCTTAGGTCATGACCTATAATAGATAAATTTTTTGATAATCTTAAGACCTATCAAGGTGATAAAGAGCATAAAATAATTCCAAGTGCATAAATTAAATGATTATTGTTAGCCTAAAAAAAAATATTAGGAAGGACACATGTGAGGTTCTCAAATATCTCAAAATGCAAAATATAGACCTACATTTACAATAAGGAGTAATCTATAGTCAATAGGCTAGACAATACTATAGAATAGGTTTTCAAGATTTGAAACCTTCAATAAGAGGATATTGTGACTCTATATATTTCATATAAAATTAAAGGACACCTTCACACTTTTATCACCTATTCCAAAACTAAAAAAATCCTAAATCATTTCCATAGTCCATAAAAGAACCTACAAGCAAGAAGGGTACACTTAAGCATGGGAAGAGAAAGTCTATTTTCATGATGATGGTAATATTGACTATGAAAGAGGAAATGGTATTATAATTAAATATATAAAAATGATGGATTATGATGGTAATTCAAGGAAAACCATACCTTTTTCATGTCTAAACCTAAGAAAATCTACAACTACAACCATCATCTATAAGCCTTCCTTCAGCTAGTATAAAGTTGACATCAAGTGGTCAATGGAGAATGAGAGCATGGTATTATGATGAGGTTATAGATTCAAGAGAAATTTTTTGAGAGTAACATGATTAAATTTATCTAAGAGGATTTTATTAACTTTAATTACATTGAGACACAGTTACGATCAACAGGCAACACACCTAAAGCCATAGAGAATTAAGGCATATCTTTAAGTTCATGAAATGTTCAAGCATAGTAGTTCATGATGGAGTCTTATTGTTAATAGATGGTTTTTAATACATTAGTGGTTAAATTAAATCATAAATGTTGAATACAGTAAAATCACACTAGTTCATAGTCAAGATTCACATTAAAATTCTCATATAAAACCACATAAAATGATAGTCCCTCTCATAGTCAGTTAGGTACCCTAAATTGCTTCCTAAAGACCATCCACTCAAGAATTAGACTTTCATTGATCTTATCTATCATAAAAAATCAAATGTAAATCTTCAATTAATTTTTAAAGGTCATACATGGTACTATCAATATAATGAGGATGAAATTATAGGTTTGTACAGAAATAATACTATGTATAGGGCCTAAAGTAGTGTTTGAAGAGTGAGTATGCCCAAAAAATGCAAAAATAAAGAGGTTTGAAATGTATTGAAGGCATTAACATCACCAAATTATAGTAATATGATTACTAAACACCTCTACAATAAAAAACACCACCTAAAACAAGATGACATATAGCCATATGAGGTTTCCTAAGGAGATATAAGGTAACATAGGTGGCATAGAAGATTGAGAGGTAAAAAATAAGGATTAGGGTTATGAAATAAGGATTTAATATCCTATTAAAATGTATAAAACATGTTTAAAACACAAATGACAAATCTCAAATAGTAAAACATTGCCTTCTAGCATGAAAACATAATCACAGTCAAACTCATGATCTTGTCTTGAAATAAATGGTAAGTTTGGAGCACCTATATTTGAAATTTACCTATATAATTTGGATAATGTCATAATAATTACATTTTAAATAATATAATTACATTTTAGAGGTCACTTTATGGATGTAGGTACTCACTATTTTGACATAGTCCCCTTCATGTCTCATGACAATCACCAATGGTACAAGCATACTTCTTGGAAAGGTTTATAGCAGAGGGTTTCAAGCTTAATAAAGTGTTTAAAAATAAAAGTGGGTGTTTCAAAATATCCATAAACCTTTTTTGAGGTGACCACACTCCTTTTTAAAATTAAGCCATGCCCTTGAGGGCTAAAATAAGAAAATAAGCATGTGTGTTCTTAGGAGACTTTTTTCTTGTTTTGATACTTGTTCAAGATGTATAAAATTTTTATATCAGTTTATAATACATTTTAAAGGTTATAAAATTTTTATAAGCTCACTGAAAATGATATAATAAATAGACTTAATGATCTATGGTGACATAGGCCATTTTTGCAAGAATCCTTAGAGGTAGTCTTAAGAGGTATGAAGACAAGTAAATATTGGAAAGAAAATAAAAACAATAGAAGGTGAAATTTTATAGGGAATTATTATTTCTAAACCCTCACTCCCTCATAGGTACCTTAACCATCAAAACTTAGTTTTAATCCAAGAAGGCCTATAGCACCATAAGGCATCTTTAGACCCTTTCCAATACAAGATGATATCATGAGAGATATAATGAGATGATATAGGTCATATAAAGATGTATTCAAGTAAATAAGAGTGTTAGAAAGGTCAAATTCATCCATAAGTAGAAATTTGAATTTTGTAGTCAATACATCCATTCAAGGTACATGATCAAGTGCTCATATATTTCACAATGTTAAGATTTTGGAATAACATTCTTAACATGATTTGAGGAAACATATGGAATTATTACTCATGAATAATTTATATTGGTTTATGGGATGTACATTATGAAAAACTACTAAGAGTATAAGCATACCCAAAATGTTTGCAAACCCTACAGACAAATTTATTTTCATAGGTATCTTATCATACATTTTGCATGGGAACCCAATATTATTAGGGAAGTTTAGGTGGTTTGTATAATAAAAATTCATGGTAAGAAGTTTGGGTTTGGAGGTCTTTACTTTATGACCCATTGTTAATAAGATTCACCTCCAAAACCCTCATAAGGACCATTTTTGATAAAAGTCAATTTTCTTTCCATCAAAACCTCATGAATAAACCTAAAAAATACTCAAACACGAATTACACTTAAAGAGGGTCCCAAAAATGGTAATTTTTTCTATGTAATTGTATGTATCATGGCATGAAATAGGTTTTTGAGATAAAAAGGCACAAAAGATGAGGTATAATTTAGTTTACATGAAATCCAATCCATAGAGATCAATTTTTGGAAATTTTTATTCATCCTCAAATATTTAGATGATAAAAAATGTGTCTAGAAGTGTCCTTATCAACTCATCCAAAATAGCCACTTTGTATAAAATTCAAGCTAGTTTGACCTAGTCAACTAGTTTGACTAAGTTATAAGTGTTTCTTCATAAAAAAGAAATATTTCATCGTATGAGGTCTTGTTTTAGGTCTAATATAACCATGTTTTTAGGTAATAAATGTTTTATGTAGGTTTTCAAGATCCATCAAGTGCAAGAAGTAGGCTACTAGGCTTATTTGGCCTAGTAGGCCTACTTGGTCAAGTAATTGAGGTTAAAAATGACATTGAAAAGATATCAAAGGAGTTTATTTTGAGTTTTCATGCTTTTAGTCTTCAAGTTCCATCTAATGTAAAGGAGAGACCAAGAAGTAGTTAGCTAGTCTTAAGAGCCAATCACTTTGAGTTAACTAAACATGAGTTAACTAGAAATCCATGCATACTAATTGATATTCATGAAAAAAAGGAATTAAAATACTATTAAACTCACTTCAAGTTAATTTAAGTAACCAAATAATGTATTATCATGTTGAAGAGGAGATTTGACAAGTCAAATGGGCCCACCACCTCATTCCAATGCAAGAGAGCTCATGCAAGGAAACTCAATAAAGGAGATATATTAAGGGTTTATTGTTGTAAGTTAAAGTGTATTTTTAATTGAGTTAAAATGTATTGGACCTCCACTTCTCTCTTCTATTGTAGTCTCTTGGCTTTCTCTTCTATCTTCAATATATTCAGGCTTTCAAGCCAATTTTGAGGATCCCTCTCTTGGGCATGGTTAAACTCTACCAATATTAAGCTTTGTAACCTTTTAAGATAACTAAAATGAATATTTTATGATTCAAATATTATATTATAGTGTTTTATATTGGTTTAATTTACATATGTGATAGTATTTTCTCCTTTGGTGGGTCCTAATCTCACCTAGTTATTATTTTGCCATATTATGTAGGTCACATACAATGTATGATATTAAATGACTAAGCTAACAGTAGATATATTGACTACTTAATGAATTAAACTAGGCCTATTCCATAATTTTCCTCATGATTTGGTCACTTTATGAAACCTCTATGTGAAATAATATTTCATATGAGTCATTTGGAATTGTAGATTCAATTATATGGTTGTCTTTTTAGTGTTTTAGGAGCTTAAATAGAGTGGATGAACCACAAATATAGGTTCGTCACCATAAGTATCTTATATTTCCATTTTATTTATCCTTATAACCCTTTCCATCCAAAAATTATAGTATGTTTTATTAGATAAATAAAAGTGATATATCAGTGGAGTTAGCCTCACAAATCTAGAGCACTAGTCTAAGAGTAAGTGTAACACACCTTAGACCATTCCAGTGTTAGTCTAAGTGTGAAGGAGATATTTATAAATAATCCTTTAGTAGGGTGATATCTAGGTAGCTTCTAGTAGGTTACTTAGCCTTGAGTGCTTGTAGGCTTAAAACTTTTGCCTATTGAAGCTCCTCCTTGTCCACCTCCTCAGTTGGAGGGGTATGCGGTCTATCATTGCTCTTACTTTGATATGTCATAATTTTTCTTCCTTCATGTGGGTTTATGGAATAATATAAAAGATAAGGGGGAATAGTTCTTAGCTTTGGAGTTAAAGTAGTCATTATTTCCTCTTCATCATAGGAATCCAAGCATATAATCCAAAATTTTATGTGTGTACTACCTCCTATTGTAGTAAGTTCCTAAGATTACTCCTACTCGACCTTGACAAATTCAATTGTTGAAGCCTGGGTTGGGAACACTTGCTCCTCTTCTGATTGTGTGGAAGTAGTAAATTATTATTCCTCAATTTGTTCTTCCTCTTCTCTAATGAGTGGTTCTTAAGCTACCAATTACTATTGGCAGGGATGTTGGCCTTGAACTAGTTGGGGATCTATCGCCTCTTATTTTTTTTGTTGTGATTGAATACCAATATAAAAATATGAGGATATTCATCGTCTAAAAGGTGTAATTTTTAACTTTTCTTCACTGAGTGTTAGATATGGATTTTCTTAAATCATTCTCAACAAGTCCTCACTTAGTCCTAAAGTTGTGGACTTTTATTTGACCTCCTCATCATCATTGGAATTTAAGAAGAGAAATTAATGATCAATTTATCATTATTTTAGTCAAATAAAAGGGTATGATTCTTCTTTCAGACCTTGCCATGAGGATCCCAGTCTCTATGAGGTAGGGTGGGCAATGCATGTGACTTCCCAGCATTCTTAGCTTCTCTAAATTATCTATGAACTATATATGAAATTCACCCAATGGTGATGTGAGAATAATTTAAGGTGGACTTCATGTTTTTCATCAATTCCTCATTAATGTTGTTATAAATTTTATAGTTTATTTCCTGTTCAACTACCTTATCTAGAATGAATTTTTTATGTACATTTGACCCAAGGGAATAAGGAAAAGTTTTTAAATTTGCACATTATTATGGGAGTAACTTTCACATAACTAATTAAATAATTAGTTTCAAGAATTATTCATGGATAAATATCTCACTATTTACCTAAATTAAAAGTTCTAAACTATAGTAGGCATTACCCCCTTAATTTGGGTTGGATTCAAAACACCTCAAATTGTGTTTTATTAGTGTAGGTTTTTATTTTTCCCTATTTATTAATTAGGGAAATTGTATTTCTTTTGCATACATGGAGTTTTCCTACATTTGTGGGATAGGCTAGCTTATGTGGAGGTGTGTGTCATAGATGTGTCATAGGTGTCATAAGAATGTCATAAGTAACTCCCTTGATGGGAGTTACTTCTCTATTCTTAGCACTTTGTCACCACCTTTCATGGAGGAGTTACTAACTATTTTTGGCGTGCCTTGTCCACCTTTTGTGGAGGAGTTACTTTCGTACTCTCCTATTTGTAGTCCTCATTTTGGCCATTTCATGCTAATTCAGATTTGGTTTTCTCCATTTTGTTTTGTGTAATTTATCTTCTTGTTATTGTCAAATTGCTTTAGCATCTTATGGTGTGCACTTGTTTATCTTGTGTGATAACGTATTCATTGCACCCACATTATCTGAATTCTGGCAACAACTCCAATATGGTATCAGAGCTCTCCCAGTAATCTTGTGTGTGATTATGCTTTTAGCTTATTTTTTGAAATCAAGAGGAGTGGAGTTTGTTTTTTTATTTTTAGATTTGATCAAAAATATAAAAAAATATATCACTTTTGGTTAGTTTTCTTGGAGATCCTTGCATTTGGGTGTCTTTTGTTGTGTGAAGTAGCAAAGGGAGGAGCTAACTTTGTTGTAAGCCTCTTCATACTGTTGTTTTCCTTCCAGCTTCTGCGCCCTCTTCTGGTCAGCAGCCTCTAAGTTCAGGCACCACTTCTAATACCATGTAGTTGTCCTTCTACTGCCCTTCTAGTCAGCCTTCTGCACCTACCTCCTTTTCTGTCCATGCCATAATGTTTTCTTTCCCAACAAGCACCAAGCAGGCCATACAACGTGTCCAAAACATGTCTATTTTTTGGTGAAAATGGTGCTTTTTTTTTGGTCTTCTCTATTGCATTGATACTAGGTTGTTGTGCATTGGGATTTGTGAGGTCTATTATTTTAGTTTCTCTGACCTTTCTTTCCTAGCAAATTAGAAATGCACCTTGTTTTTTGTTGTTCTTTGTCTTTTTTGCTAGTAAAATTTTGAACTGTGTTTTTTGGCGCCCTCTCCTTGCTTGGCGTCCCATGTGGACACTTGGATGCTTGGCCATCAAGTTAATTTTGTCTTTGCTTCAATTATCTTAGTTAAAATTGACTTCATAAACCAAAAATCAGTCAATTTGACTAAATATTTAAGTTTTTAGGCAGTTTTGTATTTTGGAGATTTTCAATTAAAACTTGTATTTTCGCTTGTCGAAGATGAAGGGTGACTCATGGGTTGGTAGGAGGCCAATTCCCCCTAAAAAAACCTCATTTAGATTCTTCATTCCATGCTGAATCCAATGAGTGGTTGGAAGGCCACTTTCTCTCCCCACAACAGGCATTTTGTTAATGTTTTAGTGCTTTTTTTTGCAAAAACACTAGTTTACGAGAAAATTGTAACTTTAAAATCTTGCAAACAGTAGCTCAGTTTTGGGTGCCATTTTTTGAAAAAGTGCTTGTAATTCAATTATCCATAGTTTAGACTTGTTATTTTTCAAAAATTCACTAGTTTATAAAGTGCCAAAAATTTGGGTCTCTTGGGATGCATTTTCGGCTGAGTCGGACGTCCTGTTTGCTTTTGTCTTGCACTGATTTCTCTAAGACACATTTTCGGCTGAGTTTGACATATTTTGAGCATACACTTGCATATTTTAGGGGGATCAATATTTTATGGGGGTGTGATTTCTTTTTCACATCTTGCAAACTTCACTTTCATTCTCCTTTCTGCATACATTCACAACTTGCAATCAACACAACTTCACCTAATTTTAGCTAAAAATGGATTATTTTCAACTCAAACCCCTAACACCCTTCAACTATCATAAATGGAAAGTTAAAATGTCAATCATTCTTACAAGCAAATGGTTGTATAGGATCACAATGGGTACAGAAGTAAAACCTAACATAGATGCTGAAAAGGTTAAGTGGTACAACCGTACTGATGAAGCCTTTGGGTTACTGAGCTTGTCTGTGTCTCCAAAACTAATCTTCCACTTAGAATCCTCCCAAACTCCTAATGACATATGGGACACCTTAGAAAATTTGTTTGGGAAGCTTGATGAGATGAGAGGTCATGAGCTCGAAAATGAACTCATAAGTCTAAGTCCTAGCAACTTTGACACCCTACAGGACTTCTTCACTAGGTTTAAGGCCCTTAGATTTTAATTGAAAGAATGCAGGATAGAGAAGAAAGATGATCATATCATTCTTTCTATTCTCACAAAGTTAGGTCCAAGTTATTTCGTCTTTGTCTCCACTTTCCATGCCACTAAAAGTGCCCTTGGCACTGCATGGAAAATTTCTTCTTTAGATTCATTCATTATCGACTTGACTAGGGAGCAAGATAAGCTAATTCAGATAGGCACAATGAAGTCTACTCAACCCCAAGCCTTGATATCTAGAAATGGTAAGGATAAGACTTCAACAAAGGAGAAGAAGAAAAAGAACAAGGACCAGGAGAAGAAGAAAGAAAACACTAATCCTACCAAAAACAACACTGAGTCTTCCTCTTCCAATGTTAAACCTAAGAAGGAGAAGGTTAAGTGTGCCTATTGTAAAAAGATAGGGCATGATGAACACAAGTGCATGAAAAAACAAATAGATCACCTAACTCATCTTCTAGAGAAGAACAACATAGGTGTTCCTGAGTCCATCAAGCAAAATTCATCTACCCAAGATTCTACTAAGGCAAAAGGCAAGGGTAAGGAGAAAGAAAAGGGCAAGGCCTTTGTAGCTACAATAGCTTCCACATCTTCATGGGTCATCAACTTGGGTGCTTCTCACCACATGGACTCTTCACTAGTTGAGTTTTCATCTTTAGAGCCTTGTAGCATGACTTCAATTAGTTTGGGTGATGACACATCAGTTTCCATTATAGGGAAAGGGTCAGTTGAATGGAAGGAGGAACATTCAACAATGTTCTAAGTGTTCCTTCTCTTTCAACCAATCTCCTATCAGTGTACCAAATCACTCACATTGGTTGGGGCATGAGAGTTGAGTTTTCACCAGATTCAGTATCTATCAGGGAGTTGCATAGTGATACTACAGTGGCAGTGGGAAGGGTAGATCACCAAGCTAGGTTATACACCTTTTCACATTTTGCATCAGATTCTTCTCCTACAGCATTGTTGACTCATTCAGATGGAGTTAGCAAATTGTGGCATGAGTGATTTGGTCACCTCAACTACCGCTATCTTGAGTAACTTTGTAAAAATGACATGGTCATTGGCTTGCCTCATGTCCAATTCTCAAAAGGACTTTGTGAGGGGTGCTCCCTTGGGAAGCATCCTGAAGCAAAACTTGACAAAGGCAAAGCTTTGAGGGCTTCACAACCTTTGGAGTTAGTCCACAGTGATGTATCGGGACCCTTTCCCAAACCATCTTTCACAAGGGCCAAGTACATCCTCACTTTCATTGATGATTTCTCTAGGTACACTTGGATATATTTTCTTAAACAAAAGTCTGAAGTGTTTGAAAATTTTCTAGAATTCAAGGCTCTTGTTGAGAAAAAGTGAGAAATCCATCAAGGTTCTTCGAACTGATAATGGAGGGGAGTATGTCAGCATCAGGTTTGAGTAGTTTTACACCACAGAGGGGATTGATTTGTAGCACATGGTCACTTACACTCCATAGAATGGGGTTGCAGAATGCAAGAATAGGTTCTTGAAAGAGATGGCTAGCTGTATGATTCACTCCAAATCCTTAGCACCACAGTACTAGGCTGAAGCCATCAATTGTGCTTGCTACATTTAGAACAGGGTTCTTCATAAAGCCTTGAAAGGGATAACACCCTTTGAAGCTTGGCATAAAAGGAAACCTGATGTTAAGCACCTTAGAGTTTCTAGATCCCCAGCCATGGCTTGAATTCTAAAGAAGAAACACAAAGCTATGGAATGTCAGTCCAACCCTTGCATCTTTATAGGATATCCAGATGGTATTAAGGGATATCACCTTCTAGATCCAGTCACACATGAGTTGTTCATTGAGAGAAGTGTCCATTTTAAGGAGAGTCCTAGAGACTCAACACTTGACACTTCTTCTCCCTCATCAGATCTACTTCATCATGATGATTCCTCATTAGATTCAGATCAGCCACAATAGGTTCTTGAGCCAGTGTCATCCTCTTCTTCTTCGAGTTTAGACAGTGAGGATAGTGATGCAGTGTCATCCACCTCTAGTCAGTCAGAAGATGAGGAGTTAGCACCTGACTCACCCACTTCTAGGCCACTTTGGGCCAAACAGACACTTGAGAGTGTTGGCACTTGGGTAGGAGACCCCACAAATGACAGATGTACTAGGGGGGATTTTTAGAGAGATCCATATGCCTTCTTTACTTCAGTTTTAGATCCATAGACTTTTTAAGAGGCATCAGGGGTACCTGAGTGGGATAGTGCTATGGAAAAAGAATATTCTTCCTTAATCAAAAATCACACTTGGGATTTGACTTCGCTTCCTAAGGGAAGAAAGATGGTTTGATGTAGGTGGATATATCGAACCAAGTTTGCAGCAGATGGGTCAATTGATAAGTACAAGGCACAATTGGTCGCCAAAGGTTTCTCATAGGTGGCAGGCATTGACTACTCAAAGACCTTTGCACCTATTACAAAGATGAATTATATCTGACTCACCTTGGCTATTGCCATAACACATGGTTGGGATGTGCATCAGATGGATGTGAAGAGTGCCTTTCTTCATGGAGACCTTGAGGAGGAGATCTACATGGAGCAGCCACCAGGATTTGTTCAGGATTCTTCCTTAGTACGCAGACTTAAGAAATCTGTCTATGGCCTCAAATAGGCCCCTTAGGCTTGGTATGCCAAGATGGATTCCTTCTTTCTCATAGCAGGTTTCACTAGGTGCCATTCTAATCCTAATGTGTACTTCTTATGATAGGAGGATTCACTTCTGATTTTGGTTCTATATGTTGATGACCTTTTGATCACCAGGAGTTCTTCATCGACTATTACAGTGGTGGAGGCATCTCTTCAGGATAGATTTGACATGACAGACTTGGGTTTGTTGCACTACTTCCTTGGCATTGAGATCTCATAGTCAGATTCAGGGATTTCACTTACACAACCTAAGTATGCTCTTGACTTATTGGCTCGGTTTCACATGGCTAATTGCAAGCCATCTCTGACTCCCTTTTTATCAGGAGTCAAGCTTCAGACTAATTATTCTTCACCATTGGTTGATGCCACTCGGTATCGACAAATCGTTGGTAGTCTCATCTACTTGACTCACACTAGGCCTGACATTTCATATACAATGGGACTTGTCTCCAAATTCATGCAAGAACCCCATGAGTTACATTAAAAAGTAGCTAAGAGGATCTTGCATTATATATAGGGTTCACATAGATATGGGATTCACTACAAATTTGGCATAGAGGTTGACTTGGTTGGATATACAGATTCAGATTGGGCTAGTAATTCATAGACTCGTAAGTTCACTTCTGGTTATAGTTTCTCTCTAGGTTCAGATCCGATCAGTTGGTCTAGCAAGAAGTAGAATGCTATTGCTATATCATCCATAGAGGCAGAGTACATGGTAGCTATTAATGCAGCTACTAAGGCTATTTAGCTTCAGGGGATTCTTTTTGAGTTTGGCATTCCTATTAGGCGGCCCACCATCATTTATTGTGACAATCAGAGTACCATATAGATTTGTAGGAATCTAGTTCAGCACCAGTGGACCAAGCACAGAGATTCACATGCATTTCATTTGGGAGCTTATTCATAGTCAAGTCATTGACTTGATATTTTGCTAGTCTTCAGAGTGGGTTGCAGACATCTTCACCAAACCTTTCACTAAGAGCAAGTTCATTCATCTACGAGCTCTTCTTGGGGTGTGGTCTACATCTGTAGCAGCATCATCTTCAGAGGGGGCCTTCTGTTCTCTTATTTTCTTTTATGTCTCTCTTTGGGGGGGGGAGTTTTTTCCTACGGGTTTTCTCCTTTTCTCTATCTTATGGGAGATTGCATTTGTACATGGGTACCTCATCAAGCCTAGTTTTCGGGACCCATTTTATATTTCCACACCTCCCACCTAAGTTGTGCTTATGGGGGGGTATTAGTGTATGTTTTTATTTTTCCCTATTTATTAATTAGGGAAATTGTATTTCTTGTGCATACTTGGAGTTTCCCTACATTTGTGGGATAGGCTAGCTTATGTGGAGGTGTGTGTCATAGATGTGTCATAGGTGTCATAAGAATGTCATAAGTAACTCCCTTGATGGTAGTTACTTCTCTATTCTTAGCACCTTGTCACCACCTTTCATGAAGGAGTTACTGACTATTTTTGGTGTGCCTTGTCCACCTTTTATGGAGGAGTTACTTTCGTACTCTCCTATTTGTAGTCCTCATTTTGGCCATTCCATGCTAATTCAAATTTGGTTTTCTCCATTTTGTTTTGTGTAATTTATCTTCTTGTTATTGTCAAATTGCTTTAGCATCTTGTGGTGTGCACTTGTTTATCTTGTGTGATCACGTCTTCATTGTACTCGCGTTATCCAGATTCTGGCAACAACTCTGATATGTTTCACTATACCAAGATCGACCAAAATTTGAATGTCATAAAATTAAAAGGAAACTAATATATAATGCATGAAAGTTATTTAAATTTAAAAAGGTTACTCTATAAAATGTGAGTTTATCTATTAAAATAAATAGCAAAAATTAGGAAACTAACTAATAAAGAAAATTTGATCTACTCCTATTTTTGGTAGAACATCTTATTATTATTTAGAGACCTTTAGAGATGGGGTAGACATGAAGTAATGATTTATAAATTATCCATTGATTGGATATGTCAGATCATTACCTTGAATATCCTTTAAAAAAAAATTTTATTACCCAAAATTTTGTAAAAATAATGCGGTCCTATCCATAATGGGTTAAACTTATCATGCATTCCTTTTTTCTCATGGGATTTGTCACATAACAACACCAAGTCAAATATAATAAAATATTTGAATTTTTATCTATTATTGAACCATGTCTTGACCACATCCTAATGTTTGATGAAGCTTTGCAATGCTTTATCCTTGGAGTTTTCCATTTTGATGATGTCTTGTAGTCTAGACTTTGTTTTGTCATTAGGCTCCATATATTCTTTCATAAATTGATATGTTAATAATTTTAACATGGTTGGGAACATCAGTTATTTCCAATATACCAATAGATATGGTGAATCTTTGATGGCCTACTTATACCTTATCCTATCTACCCAGAATGCATACTTTAGTAAGATGTGCCACTACCTTGTTTTATCTATAACTGAATTCTACATTGCATCTATAAGGTTATTATTAGTTGACTCAGCAGATCTATTTCCTTGTAAGTAATTATTTGAAGATGACCTAATTGTAATTTGATTATCATGGGCCCAATTAATGAATTTAACTGATTGAAAGGTTGGACCATTGTCACAAACAAAAGATATAGGAGTTTCAAATATGGTTGTGATATGTTCTTCAAGAAAACTTATCACATCTTGGGTTATAAATTTCATGATGGTAATTGCATCCATCCATCTATTCTATTAGTCCATTACATATCTTTTGATGGATATTTTCTAAGATTTCTTGAGCTTCCTCATGTGATACACATCTTAGATAAATGCCCTCATAATTATTTTTATAGATCACTCTTTTCTTGATCATATAATGAGTAAGCTTGGGATGTAAATTTATACTTTTATCTCTTTTACATTATTGGGGTAATGTTCCAGTGAGAAGGAACTAAATAATATGTGAATACCATTATTCTTTGGAGACTATGTCTATCATACCTCTTCAATAATGATGTGTGGGTCTAGTTTATTCATCAATTGGACTATTCATTATCCTCTAATTATCTTAGAGTATTTCATTTAAATATAAAATTCTTGTAAATTAGCCATCTATTTACATTTACTCTCCCTCAATTCATTTTGTCCAAGCATGAACTTTACATTAGGATCTAGTACTATACCAATAGTTTTATTCTGAATGATGTATTGTCTAAAAAAATTTATAGCCTTGACGAGATGAAATATTTATTTATCAATCAGGGAATACTTAAGCTCTACATATTTCAATATAGTACTCATAAATTTAATTGAATGTTTATTTTATTCCCTTTTCTATGTAAGTATGATAATAATAGTATGTTCTGAGGTGAATGAATATAGGTAAAAGTCTTTGGTGAAACTAGGGATTACAATTACTAGGAATTATGAAATAACATTCATTATGTATTAGAAGGATTTATTAGCTTCAGGCATCCACTCCACTTTGTCATTCTATTTGAGCATTGCATTCAGGGGTCTACCAATCTTCACAAATCTTGATATAAATTTCCTTACAAAATTTATCTTTATAAATAATGATTTGAGCTCCTTCTTCTGTTTGGAAAACATATATTTGAAATGCCTTGAACCCTATTTAGCTCAATGACGGTCCCATCCTTGTTAATGATGTGTCTTAGTAGCTTGCCTTTGGTAATGCCAAATATGCTTTTCTTGGGGTTGAGTGATACCCTAGACATCCTTCACCTCTCAAAGATGGACTGAAGGTGGTCAATATGATCAAATCTACTTTTATGAAAAACAATGAGATCATCTATATATATAATGATGCACTTCCCTATTAGTCCTTATAATACACGATCCATTATTATTTGAAAATTATCTCCAACATTGATTAGACTGAATGGAATTTTCTTATATGTATATGTTCCCCACTTTTTATTAAATATTATTTTCATCCTATCTTCTAATTCAACCAGTACTTAGTTATAACCTAAAAATACATCTAAATAAGGCATCATCTCAGACCCACTTACTATTTATATTACCTCATATAAGGAGAGCAAAGGATAATTATCCTTTTATGAAGCTTTATTTATACTTATGAAGTCAACACAAAGTCCAATCTCACCACTCTTATTTGTAATTGGAACTAGATTGGACACCCAAGTGGAATGTCTAATAGGGAAGACAATCCTAACACTTTGTATCTTTTCCACTTCCTTCTAAATTAATGGTTCTAAGATATGATTAATTGGATTCTACCTTTGCATAAATACTTTATGATTAGGTTTGAGTGGAATTATATGGGTCATGATTCTAATATTGAGAACACTCAAGTCATCATAAGTCCATGCAATTACATATTTATACCTAATAATTAGTTCCTTGACTCTTTTCCTTTATTTAGGTATGCAAATTAAGCTAATATTTATGAAGTGTGCATTATTTTCATTAGTAACATTTTTTGAGCTAAATTTGGATTCATTAACCTTTAGCTACCTCTGTGATTGATCTTAAGGATATGTATTAAAGGTCCTTTCTAGGGTGACCATTCCTAATGGGAGGCAATTCTATTTCAATTGGATATCACCTTATTCATTTAATTCTTCCTAACACCTATAGTTTCTTTTTTCATCATCTATTACTTGAGACTTTAATTCTCATAAATTTATGATAAATTGGACAATTTACTAGTCATTATCAAACACTTGAAAAGTTTCAACGTTGTCTAGTACTAAAGGACACAATACAAATTTTTTGAAGAATTTATGGATTTTTTACTCCTATAAGGGTGCCAAATTCACTACTAAAGTGGCCAATAAATAAAAATCTCTATTTTTTTCTCTCAAGATAGATGCTATGTTAAAATATTTAAATGATTCTATTAAATTATAGACCATATGCTTGTACTTGTTTAGATATGATAATTTACACTAAAGTTTATTTCTTACCTGGTTTACTATAAGTTTAGAATCTTCATAGACCTTCAATTCCCTAAAATTATTCTTGAGGGAAAACTATAATCATAAAATCAAAGCTTCATACTCTACTCTATTATTGGTGAATGGTAATTGGAGCTTATATTTTGCCAATAGTTTCTCTCCTTTTGGATTGATCAACTTGATATCGATACCTAATCCTTGATTAGATTTGGCTCCATCAAAATTGAGGGTCCATAACTGAGAATGGCCTAGAATTTATTTTGGTGATTCATCATTTATAGAAAATGTGTAAATTCTAAGACTAGGAGATTTATAACTTACCTCCTCATTGGCAGTATTGTACTCTAAAGTAGGATGCTTCATTCTTGGTTCTTGATCAATTCTGATCTAGTTGGCTATGCCTCTCCATGGTAGTCAAATATTTGAAAAGTCTATTGAAAGATATCCATTTAGTATTTTTAACCAATCTCTACTTAACAATAGCACATAAATTTTAGGTATATCCACTACCAAAATTTTGATAGTCATTTATACTCTAGGTTCTGAAGAAACCTAAATTATCACATTGTTTAACTCTCCCAATGTAGGCACTACCATTTTATCTAGATATTACATAGTCCTATTGGATGGATTTGGTGTTAAACCAAGATTCTAGTGAATAGAAGTAAGGATCACTATTGATAAATCCCCTAAATCCACTAGGTAATTATCTATATTCATGACAAATTCTTAAATAGTCAAAAAAAGGAGGAACTTTTGGATTGATTATATATATAACATTTGGGTTGGTTGTCTTAGACTTTAATAAAATATAATTTCCTATGATGGACTTCTATAATAAATCCTTCTACTCTGTGATTTGTGCTAGTTAAAGAAGAGTAATATTGGCCTTGATTTTCTTCATATCCTTAATAATATTATATCCTCCTTTATTATGTTGTTTTTTGTGTTGAGTCTGATCACTCCCTTTAGGAGGAGGAGGATTATTGTCAACCTTGGCATTTAGAGGGATAACCATATTATTAGGAGGATTAGAAGTGGTTCATGGTTGCATATTCCTCATATTATAATTATTCCTATTAAATTGTTGGAATGCCTACACTTCATCATAATTATCCTCTGGGATATTATCATCTTCACTAGTAAAGGTGGAATCAAAAGTCTCAAAGACCATAGCTAAATTAGAAGGTTAAAATCCATGAGGCAAATCTAGAGGATTCATCATTTGATCTTATCTAATCATCTCTCTTTGTAATGATTCAAAGGCTACCCAAAACTCTATGCAGACCAAATCTCCATGTTGAGATGTGTTATGGACCCTGCACAAGTTAGGTAAAGTTGTCTACATGATATTGATATCTACAAGATTATTGGATTGTTGATGGTTTGCATTGTTAGTGGGATTTTTGAAAGGTCTATTATATCTTAGAAAGGTATAATTTTTATTGTAAATCTGAGTTTTGGTATTGAATTTCTTAATCTACATATTCAAAAAATCATTGCTCAACTTTTGAACCATTCTCTATATAAAATCCAATTCATCTTTGTTGGAATGAGAACCCTAAGTGACTGCTACTTTGGTGTGAGCTTGATGTAGATTTTTCTACTCATTATTTTTGTGTATGATTATTCAAGAAATAATAGTTATGTTTCATTTTATGTTTCATCGTGGGAGACAAAGTATAACTAGTTATGATTGAATGAGAGAGCATTTTCTTTTACACAGAATTTTATTCAAGGATGGAAGTCTATTGTTTAATGGTTAACCTCTTACATTGTATGGGCTAAGTTGTGGATTGAGTTACTTATCAATGTTGATATATTTTTGGAATGATAAAGCTATCATATTTGCAATAATATCTCTTTACAAGAACACTATAGTGATAAGATCTAGGTTGTTCTTATATATTTTGAGTACTAGATTCTCATCTGGCTTATACACTATATTCAATTCGGTGTGCATCTTCTATAATCTTACAATAAAGGCTTGGATGGACTCTTTTGTCTCCCTTTTCATGCTATTAAAGATATGATATACCATACTTGGATTAGTTATCTATCAAAATTGTGTCATGAATGTACATTAGTACTCATCCCATGAGGTGATGGAATTTTCCTATAAATTGAGATACCAATCATAACAATATTATTTCACATTAAATAGAAAAAGACTTCATGAAAATCCTCATGGATAATGTTCATTAATATCAAGGTGGCCTTGAAATATTTGATATATTCTTCAACCATCCTCCCACTTGAAGGGGATAAAGTAGGTAGATATTTATTTGGATTCCTTGGTAGGTCATATTGGTCCCCAATGACAGCAATGGAATATCTAATTAATGAGGGTTGATCCATGGGAATATTTAAATGTGGGACATTCATCATAGGGGAAGGTGTTCAGGCTCTATATACCTTAAGGATTGTAGGTATAGGTCTAATCCTCATAGAGTGTGATAATGGTGAAACTAAAAGGCTAGATTTGGCCCTAAACTTTTTTAATCTCCTGAGTGTCTCCATAATGATGGGTCCCCTATTTATTGGGAAAGCACACAAGTGTGCTCTCCTTATAGCACAAAAATTTTCTCTACTATTGATGTGGTTTTTATGCACACCTCATAGAGTTTTAAATGAGGTAACCTATATTGTTTTTGGATCTCTATGGAACTAGGTTCCACTCTAGGGCATGATTTATATGTATGTGTTTAGAAAAACTAGGTAGTATAATAGTGGGTTGAGCTTGTGGGTTGTTTATCAATTTTTTTGGCTAGCTGTGTGGATTATAATAAATGGGATAAATCATTAGGTTAATTGGATAGGAAAAAGATTAATCTATGGTGGGTATATATCAAATAAATTTCAAAAAAAGGGGGAGTGTAAGGTAGAAATAAATATTTTGTCTTTGAATATGAGCTTCTCAGTCTATCTCTTTAGTGGATAAGTATCTCAAGGACCAGGTTTGTTGTTTGAGTCTTTTGCTCATTCATGAACAAACATGGCTAGGTGTCTGGGTATTCAGATACATGTTGATTATTGGTCTCATCTAAAGGTTACTCCTTTTAAGGCTTCTATTGCATATCATCATATAAGAGATCATAAATCAGATCAAATAGTTGTAAAGGAAAGTTATTACTCACACCTAGAATATTATATCTAATAAGATATTTATACACACTTTATATTATTGAATCAATATGAACTAACTATTTAGATTAATAAAACATATCAATATTTAATAGATACTACACATAGAATACTAACATTAATTAGCATAATAGTTATATTCATCTATATAATTAGCACACATTAGAATTATTGAATCAATACAAATAAAGGAAATTTATATTTATTAACATAAAAAGGGAAGAAGGAAGAATAAGCATAGTAGCATAACAATAAAATCCTTGATTTGTTCCTTTATTTCATTAAAAAACTTTGACCCTTTGAAAAGAAGGTTCTACATGTATATATAGATCTTGGGGAAGGGGTATCCTAATCCTCCAAGATTAGAACACTTTGCCTACATATTGATAGACTAAAAGATAAGTCTTGATTACATATCAATGCATTATATATATACTAGTCATGCAACATATGCATACTAATCATTATATGCAAAATGTACAAAATTAGCCTTTATATATATTGGATCTTGTTTAAATTGTCTCAAAACTATTGTGGGAACTATACTATTACTCTCAATTGATACTGTAGTAAATGCAATTAAAATTGAATATGTATCAATTGATATAATTGTAGTCACCATGGGAATAATAGAATGAATTAGATCTGACATGGTTTTTATCATTTTTGGAGTTATTAGTGGAGTTGGCATAGTGGAACTAGTAGGTGGTGCTTGTTGTGAAACTTTATTATTTTCATCCAAGTCCTTGTAGTGTTTTTATGCCTTATCATGTTATGCTCTAATTAAATTCATATCCAAGAAAGATGATCTAGTTACCATTCTTGTTTCACCCATTAGTTTCTTATTCTCTAACTTGGATTCTCTAAATCCAACCTTGAATACCTCTATCTCTATCACCATCTTCCTTTCTACTCTTAATTTGGAATTTATGTCTTCTAAGCTCAAACCTTATAGACTATATTTGGATTTTTTAGTGGTTTGTTTAATAATTTGTTAAAATATAACCTAGGTCATTAGCCTACCTCTATTATCTTGAATAGTGGCCAATTCTAATGCTAAAAAAGTATTCTCAACCTCTTTCTCTCATTCATCTAATTTATTGACTAAAGCCTTGGAGGATAATACCTAGTCTCAGGCTTCATGCATTATTATTTATGCTAAATTCAAAGCATTATTATTATAAACATGTGAAGCAAAGCTAACTCTTAAAGAAAGAATAAGATCAATAATTTCATACAATCTAAGGATATCATCTTGCACATCCTACTCAATGGCATGGGGAACCCAAGTCACTTGTTGTTTCTCATTGAGTGTCTCTAACTCTTCCTTGATCTCTTTTTTGACCATTTTGGTCCCTTGATGTATGGCAAGGATGGATTTTATATGGGTCTTTTTATATGACTTCAAGTTCACAATATAAAGGGATTGACCTTTTTGCCTATTTTTCCTTTTGCTTAGGGAATACACTTCTTCCCTATCCTACATGATTATATTTTTACCTAATCTATCTTCAACTTTGCCTCTTCCTCACCCTCTATACTAATGCAATGGCTTTGTCAAAAAAAGAGTTCACCATTGGCAATTTTATTATCTTAAGATTGGGCCCCTTAGAAGCCAAGGATACTAATTCCTTAGCCCAATATAGAAGAGTGATATTTTATGGATATAATAGTTTTGATTCCACTTGATCATTTTTTTCAATTTCTTTCTTATCTTGTGCATAAAAATTGGGCATTATAGGCCAAATGATCTTTGACTAGTCTAGGTTCCCATACTATGGAATTAGATGGATAACATAGACTGGATTCCTCTTGGGTTACCTTTAGAAATTGCCAATATGGTGGGAGGGGTATAAGGTGTTAGGTTGTGGAGCTAAAAGCTTGACTAATGCAGACATGGAGGAGGTTGGAGGAGGTTGCTAAAGTGTCACAGACACCGGCGTTGGTCAGGCCAACTGACATCAGTAGGATTAGACAGGAAGAGCAATCGACGTCGGTCAGGGATCAGCTAGTGTCAGTCACCTCCAGGCATATAGGGACTGATGTCGATCACCTGTGTGGTTCTAGAACTACTAGTTCACGGATAGTTAGTTAATGAATCGGTTGTTTGCATGATGAGAGCTAATTTTAGACTCAAATCTACGGATCTAATTATTGTAATTAGGTGTCTAATTATTTTTTCCATGAGATCTATTTAAGAGACTCATAGGCTATATTGAAAAGTGTTCTAGTTTGAGTTGAGCAAAGTTAGCTCCATCTATGTGTGAAGTGAGCAAGGGTGTTCCTCTTAGTTCCACAGTAGTGCCAAGTGTGGGTGCTAGTTTTGGAGAATCAGAAGGGTTCTTCATGTATGTAGGATCTCAGTCAGCAGGTGTTGCAAGGCCAAGTTTGGAGATCTGCATGGTAAGTAAGATCATTGATTTACAGAGGATTATGTATGTTTGATCTAAGTTTGCAGGTGTTGCAGAACCAAGTTGATTTTTAGTAGCAGCAAGATAATTGAGATCACAACACAATAGGTAGCAAGATCAAGTAGGATCTACTTGGAGTATAGTGTGTAGTCAATCTAGAGCAAGAGAGGAAAGCAAGGTAGTTCCTTCCATAAGTAAGATCATTAGGTTACAAGTTGTTACAGTTTAAGGGAGATCTACTTGAAGTAGGATTGTGTACTTGGAGTGCGTGGAGCACTGGTGTACTGGTAGTAGTGGATACTGACTGGTTGGAGGTGAACACTAACTCTGTGTTTGAGTTGTGTGTTGGGACCGTAAGAGAGAGAGCTTTGAGGAGAGAATTACTATTCACTTGAGGTGTGGGAAGCCTCTAAGAGGTGTTAAAGAAGTGGCATCTTCTTTATTGTATTATTTTTTGGATGAGTATTAATACAAGTTTTGTATTGTCTCTCATATTCTGTGTTGTTTCTGATTTCTAGTTACTTGGTACTTCTAGTTAATTCTGCATCTTAAGTTGCTTATATATGGTAATCAATTGTGCTTCCATGGGTTCCTAACAGTTGGTATTAGAGCAAGGTTGTTGGCTCATAGCTTGATACCACCAATAGTTGGTATGAGAGCTAAGTTTGTAGGGAGTAGGTTTGTGTTTGGTTATAGGGCACTCTCAAGGGTTTCTGATTGAGTGAGAGTATAACAATGGCATAATAAAGTAAGCAACAAATGGAGAAACTGAATAGCATGAATGGACACTTATGGTGTTATGGAAAGAAAGAGTAGGAAAAGAAAGATTGTTGGTTGGTAGTAGATCAGCATGAAGAAGTAGATGTTGTAGGTGTTGTTGCATAGGATGCTCTAGATAAAGTTGAATCTTGGTTAATAGATTTTTTTGCCTCTTTCCATGCAGCCCCAAGTAGAGGGGTTGGTGAGCCTTGTTAGATTATTGGAAAAGGGGAAGTGTTGCTAAAATTGTAGGTGGCCAACACATGGGTATTGAAGAAGTTCATGCAGGTCCCAGTCTTGAAGATATGGCTAATTGCTTCAAGAAAGTTGGGTGATGAGAGATGCACAAGAACTCTCATAGCAGAAGCACTTGAATTAGCGGGTGGTAAGAAAGTAGGTATCCTTTATCTATCTACTTATATTACTGATTATTCTTCTATTACAAGGATGTGGCTTTGTAGGCTTGGTCACATGAGCAAGAAGGAGATGCATGTTCTTAAGTGGAAGACAAATGTATTTGATAAACTTAAGAACTAGAAAGCCTTGGTGTTCATGGAGGAGATGATAGATAGAGACCAGTGGATGGGGTTGGATACTTTTGAGTAGGGTAGTTTGGACATGGGTTTTGATTCAAAGGAGCTCACAGGAAAAAAATCATCACTCACAGGTGAACACAGTTACTGGTGTTGGTCAAGAGGAACTGGGATCGAACAGACAGGTGTCGATGTTGGTCATGTGCAAACTAGAGCCGATGGTGTCGGGTAAGGTAAGACTAACATCGATCAGTAGGACCAATGTCAGTGATAGTAAGACTGACATCAATCAGAAGGATTGACATTGGCAGTAGGTAGACACCGACATCAGTGGGGTCAGTAGTCAGGATAGGTGCATGGAGTTGACATCAGTCAGATTCAGATTGTGTAGTGACTAAGGTCGGTCACTGTAACAGATTTTGGGTGGACAACAAGTTGTTAAGGAGTCTCAAACACCCATGGGGAGGATTGAAAGTGGTAAGTAAGCCTCAAATTTGTTATTCCTCTTCTTTATACTCGTTGCTCACTACAGAGCAGGAAGGATCCAAGAAACAGTGGGAGCATGGCAGGAATATGATGTAGAACCAAATGGGAGATTTGGTAGGGTTGCCAACCAGGATAAAAGCATTGAGAGATGAATGGAGATTTGGTTAAAGAATGGAGAGAATGGACACATGAGATGGAAGGCCAAGTCATATGGCCTTGAGGAAGCTGTAAGATAGTGGGATAGGGCTGACAGGTGGTACCAGGTGGATGACAAAGCAGGGCTTTAGTCAATGTTAGTATAACCATTGTATTTGTCTTACCAGGTGGATGATGGTCATGACATTATCTTGTTACTATATGTGGATGTATGCTAGCTAGTAGGTTTATAAATATAGGGTTTTGTTGAGCTAAGGGTAAGGTTAGTTCAGTGGCATGTCATGAGGAATTTAGAGCAGCAAAAGCAAAATTGTTTGGCATGAGAGACATGGAGATCACAGTTTGATTTTGTCTCAAGTGGGAGCTGATGTGAATCAGGTGTTGGTGAGGTTTAGGATGTAGAACCAGAGCACACCAAGGGCTAGATAGTGTAGTGTCTAAAATCACATGAGGTATGGTATAGACCTGAGTTTGCCCAAGCAGTGGGTGTTGTTAAAGAGTTAGGAGCCAATTCAGGGAAGTGGATTCTTAGGTATTTGAGAGGGACCAGCAGCAGGTATACATGCTATGAAAGGTCAGGACTTCACTACATGGGTTTATAGGTTTGGATGTGGTAGGTTACTTAGATGATAGGAGGTGCACCAAAGGTTGTGTGGTGGTTGGTCTTCAGGGTTGAGCTCGAAGAGGGATACAAGTCAGGAAACATATTAGATAGGGTATAGGTATAGGTACAGTGCAGTTATTTATCTCCAAGTGGGAGATTGTTACATTGTGGAGCTAAAAGCTTCACTAATGCAGACATGGAAGAGGTTGGAGGAGGTTGCTAAAGTGTCACAAACACTGGCATCAGTCAGACCAACCAACATCATCAGGATTAGATAGGAAGAGCAATCGACGTTAGTCAGGGATCGATTGGCATCAGTCACCTCCAAACATACAGGGACCGACATCGATCACCTGTGTAGTTATAGAACTTCCAGTTCATGGATAGTTAGTTAACAAACTAGTTTTTTTCATGATGAGAGCCAATTTTAGACTCAAAGCTATGGATCTAATTATTGTAATTAGGTGTCTAATTATTGTTTGCATGAGATCTATTTAAGAGACTCATAGGTTGTATTGAAAAGTGTTTTAGTTTGAGTTGAGCAAAGTTAGCTCCTTCTGTGTGTAAAGTGAGCAAGGGTGTTCCTCCTAGTTCCATAGTAGTGCCAAGTGTGGGTGCTAGTTTTAGAGAATCAGAAGGGTTCTTCATGTATGTAGGATCTCGGTCATCAAGTGTTGCAAGGCCAAGTTTGGAGATCTGCATGGTAAGCAAGATCATCGATTTGTAGAGGATTGTGTATGTTTGATCTAGGTTTGTAGGTGTTTTAGAACCAACTTAATTTGCAGTGGCAACAAGATCAGTGAGATCACAACACAATAGGTAGCAAGATCAGGTAGGATCTACTTGGAGTACAGTGTGTACTTGGTCTAAAGCAAGAGAGGAAGGCAAGGCAGTTCCTTTCATAAGTAAGATCATTGGGTTATAGGTTATTGTAGTTTAGGGGAGATATACTTGATGTATGATTGTGTACTTGGAGTGTGTGGAGCACATATGGAGTGCGTGGAGCACTGGTGTACTAGCAGTAGTGGATACTGACTGGTTGGAGGTGAACACCAACTCTATGTTTGAGTTGTGTGTTGGGATCATAAGAGAGAGAGCTTTGAGGAGAGAATTACTGTTCACTTGAGGTGTGGGAAGCCTATGAGAGGTGGTGAAGAAGAAGTGGCATCTTCTTTATTGTATTCTTTTTTGGATGAGTATTAATACAAGTTGTGTATTGTCTCTCATATTCTGTGTTGTTTCTAATTTCTAGTTACTTTGTACTTCTGGTTAATTCCGCATCTTAAGTTGCTTGTATATGGTAATCAATTGTGCTTCCATGGGTTCCTAACATAAGGCAAGTATGACCCTAATTTGGTACAAGGAGATGTAGTTGAGGTGATGACTTAGGTAATGATAGGAATGGACAAATCGAGTGTTAATAGGGTGGATGTTAATGACATATAAACTAAAGGGATGGAGACCACATATATAAAAACAAAATTAGTGGAGGGTATATAAGGTGATGTGATATTAATCAGACTCATGGTTGGATACAATAAAATTAAACCTATAGAGAGTGTTTGTCAAAGAATGAATATGGAAACAACTGGCTTAGGGGATATGGAAACTACATGTAGAGACATCAAAGGGGAAAAAATTAAAGGAGATATGAGAAATTAACCCTTAAAATATGATTCACCTATTATATGTGTTGTTAATTTTTCCTATTAAGGACAAATACTAACCCATAAAATTCAAAATATTTCCTAGTACTATTACAAGCCTATTCAAAGTGATCTAAACCATGTATTTTTAGCCTAGAAGGGAGATTTTTGGTCTATAAATGATAAAATTGGTGTAAAATTTTCATAAAATTATTCAAAATACCTTTTAACATATCTATTTCAATTACATTAGCCTTAGTCCAAAGTTTTAAGTCTCAAACATGTCATTTAATGTGTTTTCAAGCTTAGAAAAGGTCCAACTAGAGCTCCCACATGAAAATTTAGACTGTTAAAAGATGTATAAAGGTATATTATTTTTATAACACATAAAAATAATTTTTGACTCCTCTTCATGCAATAATTTTGGTGGCAGAGGACTCAAGTTAAAATAAAAGGCAAAAAAGAATCCATTTTCATGTATTTTTCATAGAAAGGTATGGAAATGTATGACCATCCATATGACGGAGGCCATGAATAGGATAATAAGGGAATATAAAGGGTTAAAAAATAAATTTAAGCAAAAAATAAGAAATATAGGCTTATAATCAGTCCCTTATAGTTAACTTTCTTGTTTGGATATAGAGAGAGACCTTCAAGTTTGTAGATGATACGATTAGGAGACAAAAGTTCTAGGTCTAAAATTTTGGCCAAAGAAAATAAACTAGTAGATATTAATTATAGAGAAATTTTTTCCCAAATTTTTAATATAAACCTAATTAATAATCCTTTTGAATTCAATGCATACATCTATAGTCTTGCATCCAGGAAGACAATCAGTTTTCTGGAATTTCTCCTCATCAAGTCATCATTTTAAGAAAATTCAAGTTTGAAAGAATTTTCATAGACATGTAATTAATTTACATGGAATACATCATTTCCTTTTCACATCTGTGAGGAAAAAATACATCTAAATATCATAAGAGAGTATTTTGTAGTCTAGATGCTTTTAAAGGAGATTGTACGGTAAAGGAGAGAAAACAACATCAAGTTTTATTAAAATACTATTTGTTAGGTCTCCATTATGTTCACATGTCCTCAAAGAAATATTTTCAAGTTTTCATTATTTTTCATATCCAATAATTTCATCAATGTGTCTCAATCATCTTTAAAGAATCATTGTCTAGCAATGTTTAAGTATTCTTATCATTTTAAGGTTCTTAGCATATTCTTAGGTTTCAAATTTTCCTTCTTGTCCTCCTCCATGGCCTCAAAACTGATATATGTGCTCAAGTATATGATAATTATTTCATATGTATATTAAAATTTTTCTTGTCATGCTCCTCATATCCTTTTCCACTTCATTTTTGGTTCTTCTCCATGGTCACTATTTTACACTAAGACATCATTTTTAGCCTCTTTTAGTTTTCCTAACCTCCATTCATGGTCATAACCATTTCCATTCATCTCCATCCCATCATCCATCACATTAGGATGCAATAAAAAATAAATGTTTTCATATTATTTGAGGTTATACACACGGAGAAATCAACCTATAACAAAGGAAAAAAGACCTATAACGAGTAAAGAACATACTCATAGCTTTTTCATGAAAGTGCATAATCCAAGGTAGATAAATAAGATTTATCCTTAAATATATAGGCATGAGTGATCTAATAAATATGTATTAGGATAAATATAATAATCAAAGCATGTTTTGATCTTTCCTTAAGGACAGTTTATGATTCTATCCATACAAATGCAACAGGTACATTCACCTACAGTTGAAGAAAGGGGATAGTCTTTATGATGTTTTGGATCATGGTGAAAGTGTATGAGTAAATATGGGATTCTAATGATAATATTTACCTTATTTATGTATTTATTCATGACCATAAACCATCGTCATAAATCCAAGTGTCACTCAAGACACCCATGTACATGCATACTTCTTAGGTCATTACCTATAATAGATAAATGTTTTGATAATTTTAAGACCTATCAAGGTGATAAATAGCCTATAAAATTTCGAAGTGCATAAATTACATGAGGATTATTATTATCCAAATAAATATCAATAAGGATACATGTGAAGTTATCAAATATCTCAAAAGGTAAAATATAAACCTATAGCTATAGTCAAGTGTAATCTATAGTCAACATGCTCGATAGTCCTATGTAATAGGTTTTCAAGATCTGAAACTGTCAAGAGGAGGATATTATAACTATAGATATCTCATGTAAAATTTAAGGACACATTCACACCTCTTGGCACTTGTTTTCAAACTATAAAAATCCTATATCATTGTCAGAGTCTGTATAATGACCTACAAGCAAGAAGGGTACAATTAATCATGGGAAGAGAAAGGTTGTTTTCATGATGCTGGTGATCTTGACTATGAAAGAAGACATGGTCTTATAAAAAAAATTATAAAAATTATGGAATAAGATGAGTCTTAAATGAAAACCATAGTTTTTTCACATCTAAACCTAAGAAAATTTACACCTATAGCCATCATCTACAGGCCATACTTCAACTAGTATAGAGTTGACATCAAGTGGTCAATGAAGAATAAGAGTATGGTATTATGATGAGGTTTAGTATTATAGAGAAAATTAATGATATTAACATGATGAAATTGATTTATTAGGATGTTATTACATTTAATCACATTGAGACATAATCAAGGTCAATAGCAAACACACCTACAACTACAAAAAATTAAAGCATATCTTAAAGTTCATGCAGTGTTCAAGTAGAGTAGTTCATGTTGGAGTCTTATTTTTAATGGAATGGTTTTAATAAAATAATTTTGGAATGAAATCATAAAGGTTTAAGATACGAAAATCACACAAGTTTACAATCAATATTTACATTCAAATTGTCATACACAACCACACCAAATGATAGTCCCTCTGATAGTCAGTTAGGTGCCCTAAAGTGCTTCCTAAAGAAAATCCACTAAAGAGTGAGAATTTTTTTTATGTTATCTATAATCAAACATAAAATTTACATATTTAATAATTGTATCAATATCATACATGGTAATATCAATCTCATGAGGATGAAAGTACAGGTTTATATGGAAATAATACTACATACAAGGCCTAAAGTAGTGTTTGAAGAGTGAGTAGGAAAAAAAAAGTGAAAAAATAAAGAGGTTTGAAATAGATTTAAATTATTCACATCAAAAAATTATGGAAATATGATCACTAAACACATCTACATTCAAAAACCACCACCTACAACAAGATGACATATAATTAAATGAGGTTTCTTGAGGAGATATAAGGTGACATAGGTGGCATAGAAGATTGAGAGGTAACCATTGAGGATTGGGGTGATTAAATAGGTATTTAATATCATATTAAAACCTATAAATAATTTTTCAAACCCAAATTACAAATCTCAAACATGAAAACATAGTCTCTTATCATGAAAACATAGTCACAATCAAACTCATGAGCCTACCTTGGAATAAATGGAAAGTTTGGAGAACCTATAGGTTTAATTGGCCTATAAATTTTTTATAAAGTCATAATGAAGACCTTATATATATTCTAATTATAGTGAATAGGTCACTTTAGGGGTGTATATTCTCACTATCTTGACAGAGTCCCCTTCATGTCTCATGACCATCACCAATGTTGTCGGCATACTTATTAGAAAGTTTTAAGGTATATAAGAGGGTTTAAATTTTATTAAAGTTTTTTAAAATCATGATAAGGTGTTTTAAAATATCCATACACATTTTTGGATGTGATCACACTCTTTTTTTAAATTAAGTCATGCCCTTGAGGGCTAAATCAAGCAAACATGCATTTATGGTCTTAGGAGACTTTTTAATTGTTTTGGTACTTTTTCAAAATGTATAAAAATTGTAGAGGGATTTATAATACATTTTAAACGTTATAAATTTTTTATAATATTTATAAAAATGAGAGAATAGGTAGACTCAATGATCTAGGGTCACACATGCCATTTTCGCAAAAAAACCTACACGCAATCCTAAGAGGTATGAAGATAAGTAAAGATTGGGAAGAAAAGGGAAACCATATAAGGTTAAATTTAATGGTAAAAATTATTTTTCAAACATAATACTCCATCTTAAGTTCCTCAACCATCAAAAATCAATTTTAGGCCTAGAGGGTCTATAACACCAAAAGGCATCTTTAGACCCTTTCCGATGCAACATGATATCATGAAAGATATAATTAGATGGTATAGGTATGATAAATATGTATTAAAGTAAATAATATTAGGATAACCTTTTAAATTCATCCATATGGATAAATTTTAATTATGTAGTTAAGACATCCATTTGAGCCACCTGATCAAGTTCTCGTATCTTTTACCATATGAAGAATTTGGCAAAATTATATTATCATTATTTGAGGATAGATATTAAATTATAATTAATTAATAATTTAGGTTGGTTTAGGATCTTTACTTTATTAAAAATATCTAAGAGCATAAGCATGTCAAAAATGCTTATAAACCCTATAAGCAAATTTCTTTATGTATGTATCCTATCATACATTTTTCATGGGAACCAAATGTTATTATAGAATTTGAGGGGTTTTTTATACCAAAAACTCATGGAAATAAGTATTTCTTTGGAGGTCTAAAATTTATGAACCATCATTAAGAATGTTCACCTTCAAAACCCTCCCAAACCGTCATAAGAACTAGTTTTGAGAAAAGTAAATTTTATTGCCATCAAAAACTCATGAATCAACATAAAACCACTTAAAACATTATTTTAACTTATATATGGTCAAAAAATGGTAATTTTTTATATGTAATTGTATGGATCAAGGTATAAAATAGGTTTATGAGTGAAAAAACACAAAAGATGAGGTACAAGGTAGTTTACATGAAATCCAATCCATAGAAATCAAGGTTTGGAAATTTTTATTTATCCTAAAATAATTATATGATAAAAAATATACATATAATTATTCTTATCATCTAATCCAAAATAGCCAATCTATAAGAAATTCAAACTAGTTTGACCTAGTCAACTGGTTAGACTAAGTTACAAGTGTTTCTTCATCAAAAGGAGATATTTATGGTATGAGGACTTTTTTAAGATCTAATATCACCAATTTTTAAGGTATTAAAAATTTTATGTAGGTTTTTCAGATCCATCAAGTGAAGGAAGTAGGCTACTATGCCTATTTGGCCTAGTAGGCATACTTGGTCAAATAATTGAGGTTTAAAACGGAATTAAAGATATATAAAGGTAGTTAATTTTTATTTAAATTTTTTAATAGATACTATTCAAGAGGATTTTACATCAAATTTTATTCTTAAATTTTTATTTCATGCAATGGAGAGACCAAGAATTAGTTAACTAGTCTTAAGAGCCAATCACTCTAAGTTGACTAGACATGAGTTAACTAGCAATTGATACATATTCCTTGATATTCATGCAAGAAAGAAATTCACATACTCTTTAAATTAATTAAAGATAAGATAAATTAAAAAATAATTTCATATCATGTTGAAGAGGAGAATTTATAATTCAAATGGTCCCACCACCTCATTTCAATGCAAGAGAGCTCATGCAAGGACTATCAAAAAATGGGGATATCTTAAGGACTAATTACTATAGTTTAAAGTTGATTTTGGATTTATTTAATATTTATTTTATCTCCCCTTCTATCTTATACAAAAATATCTTAGATTTATCTTCTATCTTCTATAAATTCAAGATTTCAAGCCAATTTTGTGGATACCTCTCTTGGGAATGATTAAACTCAACTAAAATTGAGATTTGTAACCTTTTGAGATAAATAAAATGACTATTTTTATATTCAAATTTTATATTATAGTGTGTTATATTGGTTTTATTTGCACATGTGGTAGTATTTTCTCCCTTGGTAGGTCATGACCTCACCTAATTACTAGTTTGCCATATTATGTAAGTCACATACAATGTTTGATGTTAAATGACTAAGATAACAATGGATATATTAAATATTTAATACCTTGAATTAGGACTATTGTATAATATCCCTCGTGATTTGGTCACTTGATGAAACCTATATGTTAAATAATATTGTATAGGAGTCATTTGGAGTTGTAGATTTAGTTATTTGATTATATTATCAGTGTTTTAGGAGCTAAAATAGAGTGGATGAATGAAAAATATAGATGTATCACCATCACTAGCTTAGATTTTCTTTTTATTTATCCTTCTATCCCTTTCCATATGAAAAATAAATTAGGTTTGAGTAAATAGATCAAATTGATACATTAGAGGAGCTAGCCTCACAAATCTAGAGTTCTAGTCTAAGATCAAGTGTCCATCACCTTAGACCATTCCAATGTTAGTACAAGTGTGAAGGAGATCTTAATAAATCAAGATTTAGTAGGGTGTTATATAGGTAGCTAATAGTTTTGGCATACTCAGTGGGGTACATATTCATCCATTAGATTATAAATTTGTAACATATTAGTCTTCAAAAGTAGTTTCAAGTACTCCTATAGTCCTTATCTCAAAGGTAAAAGACAAATTTTGTTCATAATATAGTTAATTTTCATGTGTTTTCTAGGCTATGATAGCCTATAAATAAGAATTATATCATTCATCTCCTTATCAAAATTTCCTATATTATCCATATACATCCTATCATGATCCATATTAGGCTTGTGATGAGCCTCACCAACCACATACAAAGCCTTATCAGTATTATGATGACTCATACCAATCATATCATAACCTTTATGAATATTATTATCTTCATGGTCAACCCAATCAAGTCCCATAACAAATCATCTCAAGATTCAAACAAACCATTTTTGGCTATGAGAAATAGATGGTAAGAAGAGATACTCAGAAGAGCTATGGACAAGAGATCTCTAAGCATGAAATTCAAAATATGATAGCTAATTTGTAGTAAGATAAAGAGCTATGTTATTCTTTCATAAGGCAAGGCCATTCAAAGTTTAGTGCTTATATTCTAGATATAGGTGGTCTAATTGTAGGCATTGAATAGATGTTAGTGGATAATGAGAAACACCAAGGTCATCACAATCATTATCATGTTCCTATTTAACTTCCCTTTTCACTTTATGATCAACAATAAAATTTTTATCATAACCCCAAAGATTACATCCAAGCCTTAGCAAGATTTCCTACATGTAAATCCATCGAAGAGAGACCTTAAAAGGTGTAAGAGGAGTGTTTTGAGGAGGCTAATTTTAATGTTTTATAACAAATCATATAGGAACCTTCATCTTTAGTTTTGCATGGAGACATCTCTGATCAGTCAATCAATGATTTTGAGGCTCATATATCCAAAAAAGTTGAGCTTAAAAATCAACATCTTCAGTATTCAATGGTATCTATAAAGGCAACACAATCTCGTCATGTTCTAGTTAATTCATTCAAACCAATGGATACAAGAAGTAAAAAAAAATAATCTCCTAAATGAAAGTTCATGACTTAGAAATAGGTACAACAATTTAGGGAGAGTGAAGGGAATTCAATTACAAATCCAAGTGTTATTCTAGAAAACAAGTAGAAGATAATTCATTCTACACTTCCACCTCCTCAAAATTCCAAGACCTTTCCTTCATAGATATCTATTCAAGATAATTTTCAATAGAGAGATGAGGTGAAGATGATTTAACTTGAGCAGCCCCAAGAGTAGAATCAATCATCTATGGTAACACATTTGGACCTTTCTCATCTTATTGAGTATTTTAAGAGGTCTACCATACCAATTCTTGAGAAGGAGCCTCTCCTTTATGAGGTGAATGAAAAAGTTCATCTGAAGTTATAGGAGATGAGAAAGAGGTTTTAGTTCAGTATGAAGAGGAAATCATCATCGAGACACTAGTTGATAAGGATAGCCATGACTTAGTATTTCATAATGTCAGAAAAGATGAGTTGAAAAATGAGCTTCAAATTCTAGATAACAAACAAGAAGAAGTTTTCAATGTTAAATAAGATGTTATTTCCTAAGAAATTATTGATCACATACTAGATTCCCCACATCAATATATTTCTCAAGAACTTGTAATAGTTATCATGCATGAGTACAGTCTACCCAAAGAGGATAGTAGTCAAGGTAATGATAATGGCTTTTGGTAGAAATATATGGATATTTATAATGAATATCAAGCTATCAGGTTCCCATACTTCCTATTGAGGATGTTAAGGACCAATTAATGGCTAAACCTATCAAGTTTGGCCCATAAAAAGAGAAGGTATATGATGATGAGAAGAATTAACATATGTTTGCTGATCTAATACCTCAAATCATTGATCATGAACACAAATAAAATGAATATATTTTTTCCTTTAACATGCCTAAAGAGATATAAGAGGCCAATCATGAATATCTTACCAAGTCATAATCCAATCTGGTGTAGAATCAAGGTATTATGGAAGACATATCAAATTATTGGCAGCCCATAAATGAAGAATAATTAGCATTATTATTTCAAAGTAGGAGAATATGGGAGGAGGATGATTGTGTCTTGGATCCACATATTCAATCCATGAACCTCATAATGGAAGTATAAGGCCCAAATACGTCACCAAGAAGACATGAAGATATAAGTGTTATTATTTTCAAGAATACACTACCAAGAGATGGCAAACATGATTCGAATTTCCATGGTAAACAATCCAATTTCCCATTTGACCTTAGAGGAAATATTTTTACATTAGGTTAGTTATTTTAAATTGTTTGTTATGTTTCAATAAGGGAATAACACAAGTATTAGTCTACTTCCCTCATGTTATGTTAGTATTATTTTCATGTTTCATTAGGTTAGTTGTCATTTATTCTTACTTTAGTTGTTGTTTCCTTTCAATATTTTTGTTGTAGTCAAAAGAGGTTTATCAAAGTATAAAAGAGTTTGTTTGATGTTTAAGAGAGTCATAAATTTAGGTTGTTTTTCTTCAAATTATCCTTCGTCATGTCAAGATTAAATGAGTTATTTTGACCAACAAATTGTTCAACCCCTATGGGTTTCCATAAATGTTAGTAATTTGGCATGTCAAGGCTAAATACCAACCCATACAATTCAAAACTTTTCCTAGTACTATTACAAGCCTATTCAAAGTGGTTTAAACCATGTATTTTTTTCCCTTAAAGTGAGATTTTTGGTCTTTAAATGATAAAATTGGTGTCAAAAATTCATAAAATTAGTTAAAATACCTTTGACCATATTCATTCAATGAGATTAGCCTTAATCCAAAGTTTCATGTCTTAAAAAGGTCATTTCATGTGTTTTTAAGCTTGGAAAAGTTCCCAACAGATATCCCACGTGCCAATTTGTACTATTAAAATATGTCTAAAGGTATTTTCCTTGTTATAAAACTTACAATAATTTATGACTCCTCTTTATGCAATAATTTTGTTGGAGGACTCGAGTTGGAATAAAATGCAAAAGGGAATCCATTTTCATGTATTTTTCATAAAAACATATGGAATTGTATGACCATTCATATGGTGGAGGCTATGAATAGTATTAAAAATGAATATAAAATATTTCATAATAAATTTAAGGTAAAAATATGGAAGACATTCTTAAAATTGGTCCCCTGCAATCACCTTGCTAGTTTGCAGATTGAAAGAGACATTCAGGTTTATAGATTGTATGGTTAGGAGAGAGAAAATTTAGGTCTAAAGTTTTGGCCATAGAAAATAGAATAATATAGATTAATATTGGATTAATTTGTTCCAAAATTTCTCATATTTCTCTCATGAATCAACCTTTTGAGTTTAAGGCATACATTTACAGTCTTGAATCTAGGAAGGCAATTAGTTATCTACAATTTCTCTGCATCAGGGCATCATTTCAAGAAAAATCAAGTTTGAAAGGATTTTTAGGGACATTTATTTAATTTAAATGGCATCCATAATGTCCTCTTAAAATGTTTTAGGAAAAAATATACGTCAAGAAGACAAGATAATGAAATTCTAAAGTTCAAATACTTTTGAAGGAGATTATATGGTTAATGAGAGAGAAAACAACATCAAGTTCTCTTTAAATATTGTTTACAGGGCCTCCATTATGTTCACATGGCTTACAATAAATATTTTTAATTATTTTTCATAGCCAATAATTTCATAAATATATCTCAATCCTCTCCAAAGAATCACTATTTAGTAATGCTTAAGGATTCCTAGCATATTTTAAGGATCCTAGCATATTCATAGGTTTCATATTTCCCTTCTTGTCCTCCTCTAATGGCATCCAATTTTATATGTGTGTTTAATTATATGATAATTATTACATATTCATTTTTAATTTTGTCTTGACATGATCCTCATGTCATTGTCCAATTCATTTTTGGTTCTTCTCCATGGTCATTATTTTGCACTATCATTCTCACTGTGTAAGACATCTATTTCACCTTCTTTCAAGTTTCCAAAACTCCATTCATGGTAATCACCCCTTAAATTCATTTCCATAACCTCATCCATCACATGAATAGGAAATAAAAAATAAATTTTGTCATGTTCTTTGAGATAAAGGTTATACACACCAAGAAATCAACATACATCCAATGAAAAGAGACGTACATCAAGGCAAGAACACAGTCATACCTTTTTCATGAAAGTTTGTAACCCAAGGTAGATAAATAATAGGTATACTTAAATATATAGGAAAAATTTATCTCAAAAATAAAAAAATATATAAATAAAATAAAAAAATCATGTTTTGCTCCTTCCTTAAGGCTAATTTATGATTTTATCCATATAAATGTAGTAGGTACAATCACCTACAATTGAAGAAAGGGGATAGTATTTATGAAGTTTTGGATCATGGTAAAAGTATATAATTAAATATGGAAATTTAATTATAGTCTTGAAATTATTTATGGATAAATTAATGACCATAAAACATCACAAGGAATCTAATTGTCATTCAAGACACCCACCTACAGGCCTATTTCTTAGGTCATGACCTATAGTAGATAAAGGTTTTGACAATCTTCAGACCTATCAAGGTGATAAAGAGCCTAAAAAACATGTAATTACATAAATTATATGATGATTTTTATCCTAAAAATAAATATTATAAGTACACATGTGATTTTCTCAAATAGCCCAAAAGGCAAAATATAGACCTACATGTATAGTCAAGAGTAATCTACAGTCAACAGGCTAGACAATACTATAGAATAGATTTACATATTTGAAACCTAAAATAGGAGGATATTATGAATATATAGATATCATGTAAAATTTAAGGACACATTCAAACCTATTTTCACCTATTTAAAAAATATAGAAATCCTAAATCATTACCACAATCCGTATAAGTACGTATAGGCTAGAAGGGTACATTTAAGCATGGGAAGAGAAAGTTTTTTTTTCATGATACTAGTGGTCTTGACTATGAAAGAGGACATGGTATTGTAAATATATGAATAAAAATTATTATATAGGATGATAAATCAATTAAAAATATACATTTTCATCTCTAAACCTAAGAAAATCTACACCTACAACCATTATCTATAGGCCTTCCTTCAGCTAGTATAAAGTTGACATCAAGTGGTCAATGGTGAATGTAAGCATGGTATTATGATGAGGTTTTGTATTAAAGAGAAAAATAATTAGATTAACATAATTAAATTTATTCAATATTATGGTATGAATTTTAATTACATTGAGACACAGTCAAGGTCAGTAGGAAACACACCTACAACCATAGAGAATTAAAGCATATCTTCAAATTCATATAGTGTTCAAGCATAATAGTTCATGATGGAGTATTAATATTATTAACAGTTTTTTAATACATTATTTTTTGTATGAAATAATTAATTTTAAATATAGGACAATCACATAGGTTCATAGTCAATATTCACCTTAAAACTATCATACAAAACACACTAAATGATAGCCCCTCTAATAAGTAGTTAGGTGCCATAAAGTGCTTCCTAAAGACCATACACTTAGGAATGATAATTATGTTAATATTATCTCTAATAAAAAAATTAAATTTACATCTTCAATAACTATATCAAGATCATACATGGTAGAATCAATCTCATTAGGATGAAAGTACAAGTTTATACAAAAACAATACTATGTACAGGGCCTAAAGCAATTTTTGAAGAGTGAGTATGTATAAAAAAGTGAAAAATAATGATATTTGAAATGTATTTAAGGTATCAACCTCAAAAAATTATTGTAATATTATCACTAAACACCTCTACAATAAAGAAACACCGCTTACACTAAGATGGCATACAACCATATGTGGTTTCTTGAGGAGATATAAGGTGACATAGGTGGCATAGAAGATTGAGAGATAACAAATGAGGATTGGTGTGATGAAATAAGGATTTAATATCCTATTAAAACCTATAAATTATTTTTCAAACCTAAAGGACAAATATCAAACTTGAAAACATAATCTCTTAGCATGAAAACATGATTATAATCAAACTTATGAGCCTATCTTGGAATAAATGACAAGTTCAGAGCACCTATAGGTGTAATTGGCATCTTAAATTTGGATAAATTCATCATGATGACCTTATAAATATTATCATTCCATTATAAAGGTCACTTGAGGGGTGTATATGCCCACTATTTTGGCATAGTCCCCTTCATCTCTCATGACATTCACATATGGTGCAAGAACACTTCTTGGAAAGTTTTAAGGTATAATCAAAGGGTTGAAAGCTTAAAAAAGTGTTTGAAAATAATTATATGGTGTTTTAAAATATACATACACATTTTTGTACTTGACCAGAATCCTTTTTAAAAGTAATCCATGCCCTTGAGGGCTAAAGCAACCAAATAAGCACGTGTACTCTTAGGAGACTTTTTACTTATTTATATACTTGTTCAAGATGTATTAAAAATTGAAGAGGGGTTTTTAAGATATTTTAAATTTTTTAATTTTTTTATGATATCACTCTAAATGAGATAATAGGTAGACTATGTGATCTAGGGTCATATAGGCCATTTTTTCAAGAAACCTTGTAGGCAATCTTAAGAGGTATGAAGACAAGTAAAGCTTGGGAAAAAAATGGAAACCATAGAAGGTGAAATTGGATGGGGAAAAATGATTTTTAAACCCTCATACTCCCTCATAGGTTCCTTAACCATCAAAACTTAGTTTTAGGCCTAGAAAGCCTATAACACCAAAAGCCATCTTTAGACCCTTTCCAATGCAAGATGATATCATGAGAGATATAATGAGATTGTATAAGTCTCATGAATATGTATTCAAGTCAAGAAGAGAAAGATAAAAGGTAAAATTCATCCATAAGGATAAATTTGAATTTTTTAATCAAGATATCCATTTGAGCCACTTGATGATGTGCTCATATGTTTCACCATGTGAAGGTTTTGGCCAAACTCTCTTAGCATGATTTGGAAAAACCTATGAAATTATAATTAATGAACAATTAAGGTTAATTGATGGGATTTTATTTATGAACAATCACTCAGATCATAAGCATATCGAGATTGGTTGCAAACCCTATAATAAAATTTATTTATGTAGGTATATTCTCATAGCTTTTCCATGGGTACCAAATCTTCTCAAAGAAGTTTAGGGTATCTATATAATAAAAATTCATGGAAATAAGTTTAGGTTTGGAGTTATACACTTTATGACCCATCCTTAAAAAGGTTCACCTCCAAATCCTTCCCAAACCCTCATAAGGATCATTTTTGATAAAATTCAATTTACTTGCCATAAAAACATCATGAATCAACCTGAAAACTCTTAAAACATGAAGTAAACATAGAGAGGGTCCTATAAATGGTAATTTTTTGTACGTAATTGTATGGATCATGGTAAAAAATAGGTTTTTGAGATAAGAAAGAACAAAATATGAGCTACAATGTAGTTACATGAAATCTAATCAATGGATATCAAGGTTTAGATCTTATTATTAATCTTGAAATCATAAAATGATAAAAAATATGCCTAGAACTATCTTTATGAGCTCATCTAAAATAGCAACTTTATAGGAAATTCAAGCTAGTTTGACCTAGTTAACTGATTTGACTAAGTTATGGTGTTTCTTTATCAAAATGAGCTATTTCATGGTATGAGAGATTATTACAGGTGTAATATCACCATGTTTGTATGTAATAAAAGTTCTATGTAGTTTTTCAAGATATATCAAGTGCAATATTTAGGCTACTAGGCCTATTTGGCCTAGTAAGTCTACTTGGTCAAATAATTGAGATTGAAAGTGGCATTAAAGAGATATCAAAGGAGTTTATTTTGAGTTTTCATGATTCATAAAGTGGATTTTACATGCAATTTTAGTCTTCAAGTTCCATCTCATACAAAGGAGAGACCAAGAAGTAGTTAACTAGTCTTAAGAGCCAATCATTTTGGGCTATCTAAACATGAGTTGACTAGCAATCCATGCATATTCCTTGATATTGATGTAATAAAAAAATTAAAATACTTGAACTCATTTTAAGTTAATTTAAATAACCAAATAATGGTTCATCATGTTGATGAAGAGATTTGACAAGTCAAATGGGCCGACCACCTCATTCCAATGCAAGAGACCTCATGCAAAGAACTCATGCAATGACTTTTAACAAAGGAGATATCTTAATGAGTGATTTGTGAAAGTTAAAGTGGATTTTTACCTGTGTTATTATTTAGTTGACCTCCCCTTCTCTTTTTTATGCCAATATCTTGTATTTCTCTTCTATCTTCAATATATTAAAGCTTTCAAGCCATTTTTGAGGATCTCTCTCTTGGGCATGATTAAAATCTATGAAGATTGAATTTTGTAACCTTTTGATATAAATAAAATGATTATTTTTGGATTCCAATATTTTTGTATAGTGTGTTATATTGGTTCAATTTGCACATATGGTAGTATTTTTTGCCTTGGCAGGTCTTGATCTCACCTATTTACTAGTTTGCCATATTATGTAGGTCACATATAGTGTTTGATCTTAATTAACTAAGTTGATAATGGATATATTAACTAGTTAGTGACTTGAATCAGGCCTATTCCATCATTTCCCACATTTTTTGTCACTTGATAAAACATTTATGTGAAATATTTTTGCATAGGACTCATTTGGAGTTGTAGATTTAGTTATTTTCTTATCTCATTAGTGTTTTAGGAGCTCGAATAGAGTGGATGAACTATAAATATAGGTGTATCACCATCAGTAGCATAGATTTCCCTTTAATTCATCCTTCTAACCCTTTCCATCCCAAAATTATAGTAGGTTTTATCAAACAAAGCAAAGTGATACATCAGAAGAGCTAGCCTCACAAATTTAGAGGAATGATCTAATAGTAGGTGTCCAACACCATAGACCAAGTGTGAAGGAGATCATAAGTAATCAACCTTCAAAAGGGTGTTATCTACGTAGCTAATAATAGGTTTCTTATCCTTGAGTGTTTGTAGGCTTAAAAAATTATCCTAATATAGCTCCTCCTTGTCCACCTCTTCTGTTGGAGGGGTTTGTGGTCTATCATTGGTCTTCCTTTGATATGTAATTGTGGTTCATCCTACCTATATGATGGAATACAAGGGGAAATAGTGCTTGGCATTAGAGATAAACTAGTAATTTTTTCATCTTCATTAAAGGAATCTAAGCGTATAATCCTATCTTCTACTTATTCACCACCTCTTGATGTATTTAGTTCCTTAGCTAACTCTTTCTTGAACTTGATTAATTCAATTGTTGAAGCTTGGGATGCTAGTACTAATTCCTCTTCTACTTATTTGGAGGTAGGCAATTATTATTCCTTATCTTATTCTTCCTCTTCTCTAATGAGTTGTTTTTTAGATACCAACTAATATTGGTCCTGAGGTTGGCCTTGAACTAGTTGGGGATCTATCCCTCTTTTTTTCATTGTTGTTATTGCTAAACACTACAAAAATATGAGGATATCCATCCTCCAAGACGTGTAATTTTTAATTTCTATTCACCGATTGTTAATGATGGTTCTACTTGAATCACTCTCAACAATTCCTCACTTAGTCTTAAAGTTACGACGCTTTCTTTGACATCCTCACTATCTTTGGAATTTAGGAAGAGAAAGTCATGATCCAATGGCTCATGATTATAATTAAGGAAAAGGGTATGAATATTTTTTTGGACCTTCTTGGCATTCTTACTTATTTGAATTATCTATAAACTATATACTACATTAACCTAATTGGGATGTGAGATCCATGGAATGTGGATTTCATGTTTCTCATCAACTCCTCATCAATGTTATTCCAAATTTGATAGGTAATTTCCTACTCAACTACCTTATCTAGAATGAAAATCAAGAGCTATATATGATCTACCTTATGCCACACCACCATGATTACTACGTAATCCATATAAAGCTAGTATTCTCCTATAGTGTTGGCTATTGTTAGAATTATGCTATGGGGAATTCTTTCTAATGGTGGACCATATATGGCCATATAGACATGAATGTAAAGGTCTTCAATAATATTTTCTATATTTATCACATATGAATATATGTCCACATAATTTTATTAGTCAGAAATTATATTTTTTATGACTTTGGTGTTGGGATCCCATAAGACTCCATTGTGTCTATACATAGTTCCCATGACCACATACAATAATTAAGGCATCATGTAATAATTTACACCCAATGGAATTTTATCCATATGTAGGATTTGATCTTGAAGGCATGCATTGATTATTTACCCCAAATCATAAGTGCACTCTGATGTGATTAGTAGGTCCAACAGAGGAACGCATTGTAAGTGCACAAAGTAGATGCTCATGTGACCTAAGAGTTTGTTCAATAGTGACACACCCACATGGATTACCATTATAAATATAGTAATGGTGTTGAATCTCTTGGCATGTTCCTTCAAATTAAAACTCTCCCTAGGGAGAATCCATTTTGATAGAGCTCACTTCAGATGGTTTGCCTTCTTCCATGTGATGGTTATGTGAAAATAAAAAGTAACATATGCAATGGGTAAGCTAAAATACCTATTAAACACCTCACCCAAAATATGTTAAATACTAGTGTTGATGTATACATAAATAAGGTATCCTTTATCCATGATTCTCCCTTCAAAGAAAAGGCCCTATAGTAGATCAATACATGACATCACCTCATATTTTATAGATGCATAGTGTAGGTCTTGAAAGTTTTATGGGATTATGTCCTTAACTAGATAATTATATTTATATTAAATGTCCTCATTAAGTGAAAATGAGTTTACATTCTCTACCACTTCCCACAATGCTAAATAAATTGAATAATGTCCATTAAATATAGTAACATCAAATACAATATCCATGGATTATGTAGAATCATTAATTGAGAACCTCGATGGTGATGGGTCTATCTTGTACAACCTAAATTATGATTCCATGGTGATTATACTAAATACTAGTATGTTACAATATTTATAAAATAACATGTATTCACTAAGCTAAACTTCACAAATCATAAATCACTCAAACAATAATTAGGACTTTTGGGATCACTTAATGTTAAAGACTACTCAAAATCAAAGATGAAATGATGTAAACTTGGATTGGAGCTTGATGTAAATAGATATTTTGTATTTATTTTCATTTTCTATGCCATTACTCATTAATGTCTATGAGCTCATCACCTTAATTCAATTCAAATTGAACCACTATATCTTAGTATACATGACACGTATGATGCCTTGTCATTTGGTGTGCCATATATAACATTTATTCATTTTACATGTGTCAGTGTATAACCCAATCAATAAAAGTTAAAATTTGATTTTAGGCCAAAATAATTTGAAGAATATATTTCTCTTTATAAAAATAAGCTCCCAAATTTATTGAAACAAATTTGTCTATGACTAAGGTTTTGATCACTAAACTTGCCAAGGAATCCTTTTGATGAAAAGTCTCTAAAACAAATTTCCTGAAGCCAAGTTACCGATATGAGATTTATTGAAATAAAAGCGTCTAGTGAGAATACTTCAAATATGATCACTCTAAAATGAAATCTTCCAAAGATATTCTCCATTATGAAAGTTACGGATGAATAAGCTCACAAAGACTAAGACCACGAAAAAAGTTGTCGATGAAAACCTACTAAAATGAATGTTGTCAAATTAAATGTTTATGAAGTGAATGTTTCTAAAAATAAAATTGTAGAGTATTTTACTGAGTCAATAGTTTTTGGCACACCCAGTGGGACAATCTCTTGAATTTTTTTTCAAGACTGTATGAACCAGAGAACTACAAGGAGTCAGAACTGTGGACTAGTAACAAGAGCTCAATCTACTGTGAACCCAGGTATTTTTTTACCACCATTGATAAATAATTCAAGAAGGGTCAATAAGTTTACAATAAATCCCAATAGAAAACATGGGAGCACCTATAGCCCCAAGGAATTATGCAAATTGGAACACTGGCAGTGCTCTGATTCTCCTAATACCACCAGCCACTTGGGATCCTATTCCAACAAATGCCCTAAAAGCTCTACCCAAATTTAATGGGGAAGATTTCAAAACACCTAAAGAACACTTTTAAGATGTGTCTAATGTCTATGTAATACATGTGATCACATAGTAGAATGTGGCTATAGGATTGTTAGCAGCTTCTTTTAAGGTGAAGGCTCTAGACTAGTACAAATCATTGACCCCAAATACAATATCTACATGGGATCAAATTGGAGATGCTTTCTTTGTAAGATTTGAAGAAAAGGGTGATAAATATTATTTATTGCAATCATTGATTACTATTGAAAGGGCACCAGAAGAAGCAATGACTGATTTCAATTTAAGATTTCAAAATACTTGGGAATGAATTCCTGCTATAGCAAGACCATTACTAGGTATGGCTATAGTATTTTATCTTAAAGCCTTAAATTCAGATATATCAGTAATGATTTAGTCACTTGGAGGTCAGACTCTGCTAGAAGCCTATGACTATGCAGTCAGAGCTGAAAATAACTTAATAGATGTTGGAAAGTTGCCCCCAAGGCTTCCCATGCCCATGTTTCTAGAGATTACCTTACCTTTGCCTCAAGAAGCCCCTAATCCCATAGCCCCATCTGTGTCTATGTATACATTTACTCAACAACTTGTTAAATTAGCTATTCATGTCCAATCATCTAAAATGGATGATGTCAAGAACATCTTAAGGACATTTTCTAATGAGATAATTAACCTAAAAAGATAACAAAACCCTTTTCGTAAATCCCACTATCAAGGTTACCAAGGAAATAGACCTCCACCACAACCAAGTCAGTATTAGGGTCCTCAAAGGCAAACTAACCCTCAACCATCAAACCAATTAGTTATAGTCTGTACACCCTCATAAACTATTCCCCCTAATCCAAATAGGGAGATTCTTCTACAGTAGAATAATTATGCAAATGGCACCAATGCCTGGTGTTTCACTTATAATAATGCTCATATGCCCAGAGATTGTCCCAAGCATAATCTATAGCAAAAGATAGCAGAGAAAAGAAGAATGGATGGAAAATTTGCAAATACTTATGACACTCAACCCTACCAATCCCCTGGTATGCAAAATTCAGTCCTAGTGGCTTAGATGCAAGGGATGTCCTTATAGCAAGAAGAAGAAATAGCCCCTAAGCATTCTTTATTTTCATGGGTTAAAGATGAAGATTCATTATTCTTAAATTAAGCTTCTACTTCTAAGAAGCCATTGGTATAATTAGATTACTACACCAGAGCCAAGAGAAGGATGATGGAACGGCCTGAAGTCACAAATAGTGAAATTATGGGGATTCCTCCGTTTCAAGGTCATCAAAACATAGTTTTTAGACAAGAAATACTTCAGCCAGTGTAGAACCAAGTAATTTCTAGACAAGTTCAAGAAAAAGCAAAGTACCCTTATTATCCAAGAACCCAAACACTAGGACCGGTGAATGTGGTGGATCAGCTGAAGAGGACCCTAACACATGTGTCAATATGGGACATGTTAGCTATTCATGATTAAAAGACACTATTGCAAGAAGCTCTGTATGAATAAGTAGTGCCTAAACATACTAGTATCAAAGGAGGACCTACTGATAAGGAAAATCTCAAAGACACAATTCCTCTGCAGACAACAACCCTTTTGAATAATGCACCAGAAGTAAGCAAATCCAAACTAGAGCCCTTTTATTTGACTTTGATAGTTGGAAAGAAAATATTACATAATGCAATGATAAACTAAGGGACTAGTACTATAGTAATGCCTAAAAAAATAGGAGATGCTTTAAAACTAAAGTATGAGGCACTTACTAGAGGAGTTATGTAGCTGGATGGGAAATTGGTGCAAACAATAGGGAAAATTAAACAACTCCCATTGCAATTGTATAATTGCCCTAATATAATTGTCAATCAAGATGTGGTAGTCATAGATATACCCCCTATATTTGGCCCATGTTTATCTAGAGATTTCACAGCCAAGATAGGAGGTTATATGTCACTTGATTGGTCTCACCTCATCCTAAGAACCAAATATGGTACAAAAATGAAAATACTATCTGAGTCACTATCTAAGGATCACATCACCAATGATCCAACCCCAAAATTAGAGGTAGCTCATGTTATGTTGAATAAGGAAGAAAGGGTCTTTGTTGAAGAGTTAGGTGGCTGGACTGAACATGACCAAGAGGAGGAAACTAACCAGTTTTTAACTATGATGTAAAGTGACCCACATGGAAATTATGACTCTACTAGTCTGGAATTTATGTCATATTTGATGAAGACCATGAAATACCAAATGTTTTAAGGGAAGAAATGCCAAAGACTCAATAATTTGAAAAAGACTCAAAAATTTGGACATTAAATTTTGATGGGGATAGAAGTAAAAATGGTGCTAGAGCAGGAATTTGTCTTGTTGCTCAAAATGGTGATCAAATTTTAAGATCTATCCATTTCCAATATTCTTGTACTAATAATGATGCTAAATATGAACCCTTAGTACATGGGCTCATGTTAGCCAAGAAAAAGGGAGAAAGGAATTTGATAATAAAAGGAGATTCAGAACTAGTGGTGAAACAAATCAGAGAAAAGGTAATAGCCAAAAATGTAAGGATGAGATCTTATAGACACAAAATTTGGGACTTAATAGATGATTTTGAAGATTTCAATATTGAAGTAGTTCCTAGAACCCAAAATTTTGAAGCAGATAAGATGGCACAGATTGGCTAACAGTTTGACCTAGCAGCTGATCTATTAGTCAACATTGAGTTATTCAAAGTTATAGTAAGGCCAACTATCCTAGACAATGATGAAAATTGGTAAATCTTTGAAAATGATTTTTAGGTACTCTCATTTTCGCAACAGTCAGGGGAATTTGCTGATCAATTGCAACCCAAAATTGAAGAAGCATATGGAGACCAAATTATTCAATTAAAGACCAATAAGATTCCCAAAATCTTGACTACTTTAGAAAACCTATTTGATCTAGAAGATGTAATCCTAGAGAAAAAAAGGTTTCAAGAAAATAAAATAGATTATTCTAAGATACAAGTGAGTGAAGGGAGAAAACTAAAGATTGGAAATTCCACAACCCAAGAGGAAAGGGAAAGACTAATTGACTTGTGTGAAAGATATGACAGAGTAATAGCCTGGACCTATGAAGACCTTCATGGCTATAACAGAGACATCATTCAACACACCATAAAACTAACTAAAGGATCTAAGCCAGTCAGACAGAAGTAGAGGCCAGTGAATCTAAGAATTGAACCTCTAATGGTGGATGAGTTGCAGAAACTCTTAGAATCTAAAATAAGTTTTCTAATCAAACACTCAATTTGGGTATCCAATGTAGTACTGGTCAGAAAAAATAATGGTGACATAAGGCTCTGTGTGGATTTTAGAGCCCTAAATAGAGCATTTCTGAAATATCACTATCCCCTACCCTCTATGGAACAAATTTTATAGACTGTGGCTAGATCAGAGAGATTTTCCTTTCTATATGTTTTCTCTGGAGACAATCAAATTTGGTTTGCTGATGAAGACCAACACAAGACTGCATTTACTACCAAATGGGGAACATTTGCATATGACAAGATGCCATTTGGCCTATCAAATTCTAGAGCTACTTTACAAATAGAAATGGATGTAGCATTTGGATAACTCATAAATAAAATCATTCCGATTTATCTTGATTATCTCACTATTTTTTCCAAGAATGTTGTTGATCATTTTGATCATCTGGAATCTATTTTTAAGAAGTGTCAAGAGTTTGGAATATCCCTAAATCCCAAGAAGTGTATCTTTGCAGTACCTCAAGGAAAACTACTGGGACATATAGTATCCAAAGAAAGAGTCTCTATAGATCCAGAGAGAGTCACAACCATAATGAACTTGTCCCTACCAGTAAATAAGAAGGTAGTTTAGTCCTTTTTGGGAAAGATTAATTTTGTCAGTTGGTTCATATCAGACTTTGCAAGCCTAATGAGACTAGTGACACTCTTGTTGAAGAAAGACCTAGTGTTCAAGTGGACAATAAAAGGAAAAAAAGATTTTGAGGAGGTCAAGAAAGCAATTTCAATAGTCCCAATACTTAGTAACCCAGACTTCTCTAAGTCTTTTATAATTTATGTTTATGGAGGAGAGTTCAGTGTTGTTGTTGTCCTAACATAGAAAGATGATCAACAAGATGGAGAACACCCAATAGCCTTTTTCTCAAGGACTCTTAGGGAGTATGAAGCCAGATACATCTTTGTGAAGAAATAGGCATATGCTATGGTAAAAGCCCTCAATAAATTTAGGCATATGGTATCATGAAATAAGATTATGATACTTGTGGCTCATCCTAGTGTCAGAGAATACATTATGGAAGGTGAAATTACTAAAAAAAGAGCAAACCAGATAAAAAATATCCTTGAGTATGATGTAGAGGTCAGACCCACTAAGCTAGTCAGAGGTAGGGGGTTGTGCCAATACATGCCTCAAGATATGGAAAAGATGATAATTAAAGAAACAAAAAAGGAAAATGTATTGAGGATACAAGAAAATGATCAAAACTCCTCGGTCACAAATAAAATCCATTTTATGAAACATGGGATTTTCCAAAAAAGCTCTCTTAGGACGAGAGGATATACTATAGGCAACAAGGGGTCCATTTGATTTTAATTGACCAAGTTATTTTCAGAAGAAATACTGACAGCATACTTTTAAGATGCATAGAGAAAGATGAGGCTCAAAAAATACTACATGAAATGCACCATGGAGCCTCAAGTGGACATTTTTATACAAGAACCATAGTTGTAAAGATAAGTCAAGTAGGTTATTTCTAACCCATTTTATTTATAGACTATTATCAACTGGTCAAAGAGTGCCAATCTTGTCAGTATTATGTGGGGAAGAGAAGGAATGCAACAATGCCCCTTAGTCCTATAATTGTTGATGAACCCTTTGCTCAATGGGGTCTTGACTTCATTAGAATGATCAATCTGGTGTTGAGTATGGGACACAAAAGGATTCTAACTACCATATATTATTTTACCAAATGGAGTGAGGTAGTTCCACTCAAAGAAGCAATAAAAAAGTTGATCCTAGACTTTTTGGGGGATATCACTACTTGCTTTGGGCCTCCTCGTACCATAATTTCAGATAATACTAATGCATTTTAAGGGAAAAAATATCTAACTTTGCACTATATTATGAAATCTATCTGAAAAATTATTCAAATTATTACCCTCAAGGTAATGGTTTGGTAGAATTAACCAACAAGAACTTGATTAGACTTATTAAGAGAATAGGGGCTGATCATCACAAAGAGTGGCATAAAGTGTTTAACATAGCACTATGGGTTGATATAATTATTCCTAAACAAGTGAAAAATATGTCCCCATATAAATTGGTCTATGGTAAGCCTACTATAATTCCCCTAAGCTTGGAGATTCCTATTCTCCAGTTATTAAAATAGATTGAAATTGAGGAGAATGGCCCCATGCAGGTCAGACTTGCTGAGCTCCTAGAAGTTAAAGAAAAGAGGGATACAACACATGAATAATTAATGAAACATTAGAAAATAATCAAATACTACTTTGGTAAGAAGACTTCAAACCCCTATTTCAAAGTAGGCTCAATTATTTTGAAATGGGATGTGAGAGCTGCCAAGCTGAGTTGACACAATAAATTTGAGTCATTGTGGACTAGCCCCTATAAGATTCGTACATGTAAACAAAAAAATAAATTTGAGCTTGAAATGATGGAGGATGAACCCAAATAGATTCTTGTGAATGGGATCTACTTGAAATGTTTCATTTAAGCAGTATCTCCCATGTATTATAGTTAGATAGTTTCCCTTTCCTTATTGCTCTATTTTCCCATTTTTTTCCTACTCTTTATTTTAATAAGTGTTATATGAACATGTGGCCATGGCTCAAAGTCTTTTAAATTTTTTTGAAACTCTCAAATTCACTAAATCTCTCTCAAATCCCCAAAATTCCCCAAGGTACCTTTATGTAACCACTTTTAAGACATGTCTGACACATTGTCCCACACAAATTTAATAAGATTTACTAACAATTTTTTGGTTATAATGCCATTTAGGAGACTTGATGTGTCATTAAATACCCTAATAACAAGTTTTAAGGCTTAACAATGTCTCATCCATTCTTATGTCTGCTAGGAAAATCCCTGTTACCTGCATTTCAATTCATAGCAAAACCTACTTAGTAAAAGTGCCTTCTCTACTGCAAAGCTTCCATACTTGTTACATGAATTCACTAATTCCTAGTATAGACATAGATATGGAGGAGGCATAGTATTCACAATAGGGGTTTGGGATTTATGAATGCATTGATAAGCTTCTCACTAGCAAATCATATACTTCGGCCCCTGCATAACCCTTAAAGACTTATCCAACGACTAGAGTCCCCAAAGTTGGTTATGCGATCGACCCAGCAAAGGTGAAGGATTTTGTAGATGGAATCATGAAGGACAGGCCATGGGAGACCTTTTGTGTTAAGGAAAATATTTTTTACTCTAAAATCAGAATGACTTCTAGTTTAAAAAGGTGTTGAAGAACAAAGGATGAAAACCTGAGAAAAAAGAAGCCTATTGGAAATATAGGCAAGAGATTTTTGAGATAACTCACTATTTTGGTAATGTAAACATAGATGAGAAATGGGAGGAAATCTAGGATGAATGGCATATGTCTCTTGTCTCTAGCCCAGATATAATCAAATTGTAGACACAAGGTGGAGAGTCAGAGGGGGAAGTAGAATACACTCATACAGTGTAGGCCCCAGGACAAACTTCATCTACAGTCACTATAGAAAAACAAAAGAATGTGGTATCCTCACCACCTAGAGCTTCTTCATCAGTCCCAACCTTTGGGGTTCCTAATTTTGTGTAATCACCACTAGCAGGAGTGGTAAATATTGAAGAGAAGGAAGCATAACAAGAAGAAGAAAGGTCAAGGAAACATAAGAAGCTAAAAATTTAGCCTGATTCAGATGAGGAGGTAGAGCCCTCATAACATCAACCACTGATTACATCTATTTCTCCTCAGGTAGGTGTTATTTCTCCTTCTTCTTCTCAGTTTTTTTCTTCTTCTATAGGGATGACAATCCCAACTGGCCAAATATTATCCCTTACCACCTATGCTATGCCAATTTCCTAATTTTCCCCACCTATTACTACTCAAACCATGTCATAACATGCCACATCATTACCTCCCTTTTCCCCCTCTATCCCAAAGAGAATACCTCCCCAAATTCCCCCTAGCCAACATTTGGCTATTCCTTATGGATTGCCACAGGGTTATCCTTTTACAGGTGGGTATATTTCCTCTCCCTCTACCTTCCAAGCTCAATAAAATATTGCTAAGAAGGATAGGGAAGCTTGGATGGATTAAAAAAGAAGAAAGATAATAAATCTCTAGCTGCACTACACATGAGGTCACTATTTGACCCAATCCAGTATCAGCTAACTGTAACTCATTTGTCACCAAATGTAGTCAGGCCAAATGAGCAGATGCAACCTCAAGATTATATAATGAGTGTAGTGGCTATGGATATGTCACTTTCTAGACCACAAGACAAGGTTGAGATGTTGAATGAAACCACTTCTACTCTAGCTACTAATTATTTGAAAGTATCAAGAAGTTGAAGAAGATGGAGGCTGATCTGGCTCAAGAGAAAGTAAATGGTAATAAAATGCCTATAGAAATCAAAACAAAGAATGATGAAATAGAGAGTCTCAATAAATAGTTTTAAGATACTATTTCTTATTAGATTTAATAGGATATTAAATCCCTAAATGCTTATTTAAAAGAAGAGCTAACACAAGAGAAAGCTGTAGTGATAGCCCTAAGGTAGGAAAAGGTAACACTATAGAAAAAATGTTAGGAAAACTTGCAACAGATCACTCAGTTCTAGCAGAAGCTACTGAATGAGCAAAATAATAACACCACCATATAGGTCCGACTTCAAGCTGAGCAAAAAATAACAAAACAATTCACACTTAAGTTGGCTAATAGGCCAAAAAATATAGGAGTTTTAAACCTGGTCAAGGAGCTATATGTAGCAGTATCGAAAATAATCTCTGAGGAGATTACTCAGCTCAGTCCCTCTACAACTTTCTTGCTAAATGCATAGAAATTGTACAAAAAGGTGGAGACTTCAGTCCAAGCCACTTTGTCTGATGTCTCTTTGAGAGTGTCTAATTCTCAATGCTGCTGAAAAAGCTCTATGACACAACTGATGAAACATTATCAATAGTAGGGATTAGTGACATAATGATTTCTGCAAAAAGGGTAAACGAAGTTCTTAGTTGTAACTTCATAGAAAATAATTGCAAAGAGCTCCTAGATGTGGTAAAAAAGGGAGTAAAAGACATGAAGAAGCATATTGAAGATTTGGTGCAATTGGGTCTTCCCTCCCCTTTTCTTCATATCAACATTATGTTAATGGTTGATGAGATTAAGCCTTTGTTGTTAGCCAAAAAAAATGATCAGTCAATTTTCTAAGGTTTAACAGATGCTTCATCAGTGCCAGAAGTGGAAGTTCTCTTGATTCCCATGGCCTAACTTAATTTCCAATTGAATACTATAGTTCATGTTTTGTAGAATTTTTCGCACAAGGACATCATCAACCTTGATTTAGCCTTCCAGGATTTGCATAATAAACAGGGACTATTTGATGCTGAATGGTCTATTTATCAGACAGCCTTACAAAATTTGTGATTTTTGCCACATTTTTTATATAGTCTTTGGATTATTTTTTGAGCAGGTTTAAAAGTCCTCAGGGTCACCAAGAACTGTAGAGTAAAATACTTTACATTTTGTTTTGAGTTTCAGTTGTGCACTCTAGTTTTGTCCCTACACATTTCAATTTTGGTAGTGAAGGTTTTGACATAGAGCATGGACACGGGTTTTCATTTTGCCTATGTTTTGTCTAAATCTCAGAGTCACATAGATCATGCCAAATGTCATCAATTGGGACACATTATAATTTCTCTAAGTAACACAAATGGAGCCACATGTCCTGTTATATACCTGCAGAGCTCAACAAGTGTCGACATTCATGTTTCAGTTTCTTATAAGTTTCAAAAGATTATTTTATTAAGATTCTCTTAGTACATGTGGAAGGTGGCAAGTGGCAATTGTGGAAGGTTTTAATATGTTTCTCTAAGTTACGTAGAGAGCACTGTGTGTCCCTTATAATATCTATGGAGACCACCAAGTGTCGACATCCACAGTTTCTTCCTTTTGTTTCATTATTGAGAAAGGACTATGGTGGGCCCTAAGTGAGTTGCTAAAGTAGGCAGAGCATGCCAAGTTTCATCATCTATGTGAATCTAAATGATTCCCAAATGTTTCTATAGTGTTTCTAAAGCTTAGAAGAAGCTGCCACGTGTCATCTTCTATAGGATTCTCAAAAGGTATCTAACGCTTTTATAGATAAGTGAAAGCTGCCATGTGTTACTTGTTAAGACTAGCGGATGATGCTAAGTGTCCTCACCTATTTCACAATGGGAAATTCCATGCATATCTATTTCAACTAATGAACTTGTAGAGAGGCTAACTATTTTAGATCTAAAATATATCTTCTATCAGACACTTCCAGTTATGTTCTATCTTGGTTAGACCCTTGGGATTTGATCATGTAGGCAATATTGAGCCAGTCTATGCTATAAATATGGGTTCAAATCATAGGTTCGAGAGAGAGAAAATAAAAAGGAAAGGGAGAGAATTTTTTGCATATAGTTTATTTTAGATTAAGGTAAAAATAGGTTTTGAAGGGACCCCAAAACCCTTTAACAGGAACAAAAAAGATAAAGCATTACCATGCACCAGGCAAAGCCAGCCTAAAACCTAAAAAAAAGTAGCAACAAAATAGGTTATACAAGGATAACATCAAAAACCAATAAATAATCAACCCCCTAATATCCCAAGAAATCCTCTAATATCTATTTTTAGGGGTAAAATCTAGAATAGTTGCCTGTCTGCCATCAACAATATTCTGCATACTTTCTAGCTCTCTAGTTTTCCTTATGGGTCTTCTTTCAGGTTTGTCAGGAGAACCAATATTTGGTTTCACCTTAAGATGTTGTTCATCTCTTTTTCAGAATTTATCCTAAGTAGAAACAAGATGTTTCACCTTTGTTTGCTAGTCTTTTTTACTGCTTCTAGTTTCTACTCCCTTAGTATTCATATTTTTTCCACCCCTTTTTCTTTGGTTTAAAATGTGCTTTAAATTTTCTCCATTATGATTCTCATGAAGCTCATCCAAAGGGATATCATTATCAACTTAAATTTCCCTAGACTGAGAAAAAAGAATATCTCCCTCTTCTGAATTATTTGCAGCTTCAGCCAAGATTTCTCCTTCTTCTAGTATAGTTTTGTCATCCGCATCTCCCCATCGCTCTTCTATCCTTTGATAGCAAATGATTTGTCTTGATAGATCCATCAAATCATCTATTCTTTGTAAAGGTATTTTGATATTTGATTGTAGTCCATTTCCTTCTTTCTCAGAATTTTCTTTCTCAAAAGAAAACTCTTTATATGCCTCAGTATGTGGAGCTTTAGGTTCTTCAAAAGAAGGCTCTTTATTCGCCTCATCATCTAAATATTTAGAATCTTCATTATTATTTTTTTCTTGTCTATGATCTTCCTTGAGTTTCCATTCTTTCTTATGCTGAATTTTTCTCCCATCCAAAACACCACTCAGAAGATTTTTGCTTTTGGATGAATAGTTTTTAATGAAGTGCCCCTGTTTCTTACAAGCATAGAAAGAATTAGGCAAATATTCAAAAAAAATCCCTTGAGTTTTTTTCCCCAGCTTGGATATTATATCCACTGTTTCTGGGAGGTGATTCAAATCTGCCACTTTAACATAAAATCTGGCACTTTGAAGTTTAGATCTGGAAGCCGTAGCTTTATCCACTACCACAATTTCACCAAAAGAATTGGCAATACCTTTAAAAATTTCCTCGTGCCAAAACTCTAAAGGGAGTCCAGGAAGTCTTACCCAAATGGGAGTGGTTGAGAAAAAAGAATCTGATAGATCCATGTTGGGCTCCCATTTTTTAATAGTAAGAGGAAATTTACCAAAAGACCACGGTCCTCCACATAGAACCATATTCATGTCTTCCTTACATTTGAAGATAAATGAGAAGAAACCATTCAACATTGGTGCCATTTCTATCTCTCCTCAAATTACCCATTTCCTTTTAACCATTTTTTTAAGAGATTCCAGATCTAGTCTTGTTCCTAAAAATTTACCCACTAGGGTGAAATCCATGGAAGACAAAAAAATCTATTAAAGGATCTGGAATAAAAACTTGAAACTCACCTTTCTCCCAGCAAGATTTTGCAGTCGCCGGTGGGAAAAGAGATTTTCCATTGGGTTTCTTGCCAAACAGAGATGACCACTTATTTTGTTCTGCATACTCTACCTTCAGCACTTATAAAGATTTTTCCTTATTAAAATGCACATTATCTTTCTCCTTTTCAGGCTCCTACCTCAACATAGTAGGAGTAGAATCTAGATGAGAGACACAGATCCCACAGAAAGGATCAAAACCACTCGACGGTTTTGCATATAGTTTGTTATAAGAGATTTACAAGAGGTTTTTGAGACTTTCTTGTTGTGGCCAATAATATCATTTGCCTTTGTTCTATTTTCTTAATTCAGAAAGTTTGTATAACTGTGCATGTATCAATGCCTTTCATGTGACTAGAAAATTAATAAGAAGACTGAGTTCTATGCCTTTGCTGATATTTTCTATGTTATTGCAAAAACATCTAAGTTGGGAGCCTTTGATTTTATTTGTTTTCATCTTTTACATTGATCATGCATTGTTTGCTCTTTAATGTAATTTAATAGTAAAGATAACTTCACTGTGCTTAGTATTAAGTAACAAATAATACTCAAGCGCATCTCCATAGTTAAATTTTCTTTCATTTCATTGGTGATTTTGTTTAATTTTTATCCCTTTTTCCCACAATACATTTGAGATAAAGAAGAGCTAGCTTCTTTAAAATCTAGAGGTTGTTTCAGGTCATAAGTCCCACATTCCTAAAACTTCCCATGTTGGTGTTGGAAACAGTGCAATTTTAATCATCAAAAAAACTTTCCATAGAGGATCTATATGAATATCAATGTACAAAGGAAATATTTCAAAATGGAATTTCGATGATGACTAAAAACTCAAAAATAAAATAATCTACATAACTATCATGCAAATCCATTCTTTCTATATTTTTAATAAGTAAGTTAGTCTAAATAGGTACTCTGAAATGAAAAAGTATACCATAATATGACTCAATGTTAAAAACACAAATTTTATACAAGTATCATGAGTACCATAACCCTCAAAACTCATATGTGTTCCCTTAATATATTCATTATTTCTAAAAAATAAAGTGCATCCCCACTTTTTGAAGAAAAATACAGAGTGGGTGTGTTGAATACAATAGTAACTATCCAAGTTGGATCATACTTTCCATTTACATGTCTCATTCCTATGCTAATACCTACCAAGCTTGAGCCTCTTTAGCTCATACCCCTATAAGTGGTTATAACTTGTCACCTCACATCTATAAATATCTCATGGCCTCTCCCACTTATCTAAAATACCTCACCTAAACTAAGATAGATAGAACCACAATATCATCCAAAGTGGTTGGGTCATATGGAAACACCACCCCATCTAAAATTTAATGATGTGAAGCCATAATTATGGATCCCCATATAACCTCCTCTATAATAGGATCTACAAAACCAAAAACTAGATACACATCAAATCACACACACACACACAAAATAATATTTTTATCATACTCAATGATGCAGGTAGTGTTCCATATAAAAAACTTAAAATCAAATTAAACACATCTCTCATAAGATATAGTATCATCAACCATAATCTCATAATCTACTCATCTATAAAGCACCTCCTCCATCAGCTACCTTTATACTATTGTAAATCAAAGAGTCACCACCTAAACCCACCATGGTCGTCTCCTTAGTGGACTCTCTATATACCAACTATTTATTTGAACTATTATTGGAACTCCTTGTATAAAATCTATCACCTACATCTCCTTTCTTTGACGGTGTCTCTATCTCTAGTAAGCTCATATTAGTTGTTGTTGCCTCTACTATGATCCCTACTACACTCTTTCTTCCCCTACATCTACATCCATCAAATAATCTCCTACTAATGTCATTTCTTCCTATTGTCATGCCCAACTATCCCATGATTTATCTCTCCAAATCATGATCACTTGTATCTCAATAGGTACCCCTCTACCTACTCTCCCTCTAAGCTCTCTAACATGTCTTACCCAATAAGAAGGATTTAGTAGAGGGGCCTCCAAATTAATAAGTCCTAATTATCCAAGTACATGATCCATTATATGAGTCTCTACCCATGAATTATAGTGTCCCATGATTCACACAAATTCTAAACCTATAGTAATGATATCCCAACTTGGCCATATGTCATCTATATGAGTGTATGATTGGCACACTGCCTTCCTTTATGTGATATTTTGCAATGCTAGGGCATGGCCTGCACTACATGGTCCTACATCCATCAAATGACCAAAGGAAACCAATCATCAACCATATGGGATAACCCAGTTGACAAATATATAAAGAACCTCTCATATATCCATGTGCTCAATAGAATAATAGGTCCCATCATCTTTTATCCCCAGGACAAAATCCTATACATATCATGGATGAGTTGGACCCAAATGATAGAAATAATATCATATAATCCTCCTAGATCTAAAATTTAATAACATAATGATATTGTATATATTAGTACCTTGTCATCTAAATTATGACATGATAGTCATGCCATCATGAACCCTATCATGGCCTTTTGGATATCCAGAATGGCCATGAGATAAACATAAAAAAAAACTCATGTAAAACCCATGATAAATCTTATTTGATCCTATATCACACCAAGCTAAGGATCATATCTCATTCTATGATTTTGGTGTATGACAAATTACTGGTAACCCATCAATAAGAAGTCCATAAAATGCATAAACATCCTCAAAAGTGATTGCCACCTCTATGGTATCCCACTCCACCTCCCATAAAAAAGTGTTGGCCAATAATTCCCATACTCTTATCAACATGAAAATGATATCAACACTCTAATGGATTCATCTCATCTCCATAATACCTCTGAATCTTAAGGTGACTAGTCTATCCCTATCCACATCTACCAACCACTATAATAGATATGGTAGCTAGGACACATCTAATAGGCACTAAAATCTTTAGTGCATTTATAAAATATCAAAAAACAAAGGATGTATTGGATATTTATGTCATAAATATTAAAATATATTCTTAAATATTCTTAAAAATTTATAAACTAACTACTTCATCAACTTGTTTGATCTAGTTTCCCTATTTTTCTTACTTTTCTAGAAAATCATGCTTTTTTGATAATAATTCAACCCTGCCATAATCCTTCCATACTAAATCATCCAACTGATATGTAGTCAACCTTTTTATTTTAGATGCTATCATCCTATTTGATATTAAATCTTTCCTTTTCTATCTTTATCATGCTACATCAGCCATCTGGTATGTAGTTGACCTCTTTTAGAAAAATATATCAGCCACATAGTATAAACTACATTGACTAGAGGGTACTATGTTAGACATCTTCCAATTTCACACTATATTTGCCTACTACTATGTCGTTAGCCATCTTCAGTGATACTATATCATCCCACTGTTATACACTCTACCTCCCAAGTTTTATCTTACCTTATAAACTAAGTTGATAGGATCAACTCTATTCTTAGACTATGACAATGTTTTAACCATTTACCATAAATACCTTCAACATTTATTGGTTTAATATTTTCCTACCCATTACCCCATTCTACCCATAGTTTACCTAAAAATTTCTTAGTGTAAATTTTGGTGTCTATATTTTCATGCCGTCCAATTTTCTATATTTAACTTAATTGCAATCAAAATTTCTCAAAAGTTTGAAATTAATGCTTTTTCCCCTATGTTACATCTATTATAGCTGCTATGTATCTTCCACATCATAGTTATTATCTCCTCACCATGGTCACTCTCTAGGTTCACACTAGTTCTCTTAGATCTATATTTTCTCAAAATAGTAAAAATAAAAATGAATTGATTTTCACCCTATTTATATTTACTATTCAAAACTATTTACTTATCAAACATTTATAATCAGATTCCATTTTTTTATCATATCTTTCTTTCTACTATCTATTTTTATAAACTATAATATGTTATGAAATCATGACATTGTAGAGAATATTTTCACATATTACATGTATATTTTACTATAAAATTTATTTTTTGCTAATTTATATAGGTTTACCTAATGTTCCCTATATTGGACAACTTCACATTTATTTCACTTCATTCCTTATCTATAAAACTAAGGTAAGTAAAGGCATGTATTTTTCAATTTTGTCCTTTAATAATCTTATTAACTTATTCTTAAAATTTATTTAGCTTCAACATTATGTGTTTCTATGTTCTTTTATCGAAGCACCATCCCCTATTGCACCTAAGTGACATGTGATGAGCTATGAGTATAGCATATGTATACACATAATATTTTAAAACTTTATGAATTATTGATCTTGTCTCTTGCAGGAATCTATCAAGTCTCAATTTATCTAAGTTCACACCTTAAAGATTCCACCAAGAAAGGGGCTGGCAAAAAATTAAGGTTTTGTAGGATTGTTGTCCCTTATACCACCACTTGCTATCTACATAACCATCTCCTATACACTTCCCTAATCTTTGACTCCTCACTTAAAAAATCCTCCAAGTAATTCACTACCTTACTTAGCCCCTACTTAAGATTACAACCATTTATAACATTTTTTTAACAATGTCAACCCAGCTCAACCATGTATTCTATTTGATATTTGCAAATTACAGGCCTAGATCATCCTTGGCCAACCTAGATTGAGACCTAACTTATTTTTATAAATTAGTGATATAGAGGTGAATTGGGATGACCTTATCAACTAAACTATAAAATAGGCTTAGGGCTATATTTAAATATATACACACATTCATTTTTACATTTCTTATAGAAGAAAAAAGAAGAAGAATATTATCTACCATTCTACTTGAGGATCATTGTTTAGGGTTTGAATACATTCTTTTGAGATATAGATATTGTATCATGGAGAAGTATTTCGGATACACAGATAATTTTTTTATCTTAGGGCTAACTTATCCTTGATATCCTTTCCACAATAACCTATTATGACTCACTTTCACCAAGGGAGAGATTGAGGATCAATGGGTTTGTCTTCAGTGATAAATATTCCTAATTTTATTCTTCCTTTATTAAAGTAGATAGATTAGCATTTTTACTTCTCTCCCACGTATTAGGATTTTCTATACATTAACTTAAGTATATATCTTCTATGCATGTCTATTTTTTATGTGTATTACCTCCACTTTATGATACTAACTTTGGTAAGCACTAGAATAGATTTTACTTTACTTAGTAAATATGAAAACATTAGACCTAACTAAGGTCATTTCATGGTTTTTCTTAACAATAAGCTTTGTAAACCTCTTTAGTAATGATATTGTGATAAGGAACCCATTGGTTAGGTCTAGTAGATCCATTTTGGTCATGACCTCGAATGTTTAAATATATCAATGAATGGAAGTGTAAGTAGGATTTATCTTCTCTAATCTAAGATTGATTAATAGGTTAAATAAATTTTCTTTTATATATATATTTTCTCAAGTATATACCTTGAAAAATATATCTACAAGACTGCATGGCAAAATTGATCATGTTATTAAGCAATTTTTAAATTTAATATGCCAGTTAAAAGGCCATTAAGGGTCAAGTAATTACATATCAGCTTATGGAAGCTCCTCTTAAAGATACTCAACCTCATAAATTTATATTTCCATATGAATTAATTATGATCAACATAAAATTAGAAGCACCTCTTGAGGCAGAATAATGGAATATGTACTTTGATGGATCATTCATAGTTTATGGATCAAATGTAAGAATATTATTTATTATTCCACAAGGGGATCTCATTCCCATGCCCTTTTGAATTATATTTTTTTATTTTAACAATATGGATGAGCATGAAACACTTATTATAGGGATTTTATCAAGAAATACAATGAAACATCCAAAATTTATTAGTTCATGGTGATTCTCATAAAACCATTAATCAGTTCATGGACCAGTACTAGACCAAGTATATGAAGTTGGTACCCTATAAATATATGGTTTATACTCATAATTATAACATTACAAGGATATAATTCGAAATAATATCATAATATAATAATATAATAGTTGATTCAATGGTCACCATTGGTCCATGATTCAAATCATAGACATAATAGGGGATTATCAATTTCTTTTTAAAGATATGTTAGTGATATCACACACACAATAAACCATTGATATAGTTTGTAGCATTGTTTTCCCCATGTATCTATGGTATTCTTACATATATTCCTATTTATAAAACCAAACTATGCCTCCTGACTTACCATGAAAAAAAAAAGCATTCATTAACAAAGCCTCTCATTATACCTTACTTAGACCAACCTTGTATCATGGAAGCTATGATGGAACTCAAATTCATTGTTTACCTTTGGTATAATCTAGATTAAAATTGAGGTAAGTTCACAAATGAATGTGTGGAGACCAAAATAGCATGTTAATTTTATCTATAAAGTTATTTCATACTAACTATTATTGGTTAACTATGGAAATAGATGTAATTGTATATGTGAAGAGGTGTGTAAAGTGTTAATAAATGATAATCTAATTCATGCTTTAGCCAAGACACTCAAACCATTTCCAACACCATGGTTGTTATCAATGTGGGGACTCAACCCTATAGGGAAGATAAATCCCATATCCTTAGATGGTCGTAAACATGTCCTAACTACTATCAAGCATTTCATTAAGTGGGTGGAAATCATTCCTCCTACTTATGTCATTGGTACATATATATCTAAGTACCATTATGGTATTCCCTTCAACATTATATATGATAATGGTGTATCATTTTATAAAAAATATGTGAAATCACTTTATACCCAATACCATATCAAACAACATTTATCTACTGCCTACTACCTGCAAGGCAATGACTAAGTTGAGTCTGCTAATGAAACCATTGTCAATTTTCTAAAGAATATTATTAATGATGTTGGTTATAATTAACACTTGCATATATTTAATTCCCTCTAAGCCTACAATACCAAATTATGTATTCTAATGGGAGCTACACACTATTCACTTATTTACAACACTAAGGCCATTCTTTTTGTCAAGGTTGAGTTTCCTTCTCTCTGTATTTCATTATAGTACATCATCAATGATGAGGATTATAGATTAGATTGATTTTAGGAAATTTCATGTCCACCTTGAAATGAAGAGGCAAATACAATAGGTGTGTTAATAATCATGAATTAAAGCTTGATTACCTTATGTTAAAATAAAATAAAAATAATGTCAATGTCAAGGCAAAGAAAAATAGAAAGTTCCAACCAAATTGGTTAGGGTCCTATGTAGTTATTTCTAACTACAGTTATGGATAATGAAGGCTCACCATGATATAAGGAGATTAACTTGATGAACCAATTAACATAGTGCACCTCAAATTTTTTTACACTTGAGGCACTCAAATTATTGTCTAAAAAATTGTCTGAGTTATGCCACATTTTGCCTATCATTTCTACTATACCCTATATCATTCTACTATACCTTTTACCATCCAATTATTTTTACCTAACCCCACCTATCATGTTTTGACATGGTTTCAATTCATTTATACTTTAGGAACATTCAATGGTTGATGATAGATTTAGTTCTAGTAGTTATTTTAGAATTAAATGTTTGAATGGTAGTATATAAAAGCAATATGATAGTAGTTTTGACAATTACACCCTTCATTTATTGTTATGTTCTATACTTATCTTAATAATTATAACTTCCATTTGGAAAATTATTACCACTAACCCGTTCGCATTATTTCTTAATTATAACTACCTTTGAGAAAATTAGGAACAACACCTTTACCATGTAGTGCCATATCACCTTGCCATTATTGCTTCCATACCTTGCCATTTACCTATACCTAAACTTGTTAGTACTTAGTCAAATGCCTATTATGTAGGTATAACTATAGTGACTTGAGGTCCTATAAGACTATGTAGGTAATGATCAATTTATGTTGAGGTTAGCTCATTCAACCCTTTAACATGATCTCACCATTTTGTGAGTATTTTTAAGCTACATGATTTCATCATTTTATGAGTTAGGCTATGTTGTATCTCTTAATTCTATATTGAGTTGAGATACCAAAAACACCAAAACATTAATAAAATTTCTAAACTTTTACCATTATTAGTAAAACTATAATCACTTGAGGCCCTACGAGACTATTTAAGTAGTATTTAATTTCTATGGAGGTTGTCTCGATCACCCCTAAAAACATTTTTAAATAATATGTTCTCACCATTTTATGAGTTTGAACTATGTTGTGTCTCATAAGTATACATTGATTTGAGATACTAAATACACCAAAAAATTGGAAGAAATTCCCCATATTCTACCATTTTAGGTGGAATTACAATGACTTGAGGTCCTATAGGACTATATAGGTAATGCTAAATTCATATTGAGGTCATGTCAATCATCCCTTTGCCACACTCTCCCTATTTTGTCAGAAATTTAAGGTTGAATGATATCACCATTTTGTGAGCATGTTTAAACCATGCTCTTACAATTTTGTGAGTTAGAATATTTTGTGTCTCATAATTATTAATTGAGTTGAGATTCCTATAAAATTCCAAAAACATTTGAAAAGACCTATAAAATCCTAAAAATTGGCTTAGAATTTCCATGAGAAATATAAATCCATCAATTTTTTTTGGGATGGGCCTTGTTACCTATCTCATTTCATCTCTAGGCCACCTTGGTATTTTCCCTCCCATTTCTAGGAGAAATACACTAGCTTAAGGTACACACAAACTATATAGGTAGTACTTAGGTACATGGGGTATATCATGTTATCTCAACCACCTTCCTTTATTTTTTAACCACATCTTTAACTTATGGATTCTAAGACTCCTAGGTATTGTAAAAGTAACCACTTGTCCTTTAGTTTCCCCATCCTTATTATCCTTAGCCTACACTCTTATTGTTAACATTTTTTGGCCTCACAAGATAAATTTTAACCGCTATAATTCATGTTTTGATGACCATTGTCTTAGCTTGATTTTCCATGCCTCATAGTGTCCTTGCTTAAGAAAACATGACTAATGCAAACCTTGAGAAACCAAAATGTCAATAGGATGTCATGAAAAAATTAGATTGGTTAACTCATTTTTACATTTTATATGTTTTATTATAAAGCATTTTAGGCTAAAAAAATCACATGGAAATTATGCCCTTAATGAAAAGATCATCCTCTACAAATTTCATGTCTTGATGAGTTCTCCATCTTGAGATATAAGCCTTCAAAGAGGAACAAGTAGATGAAAATTCATGTGAGCATCAAATTTAAGCCTCAATAAATAACCATTAGAGTTTAAAGTGCTTTGGCCTTGTAGACATCATTGACAGTTGTGTAGACATTATTTATGGTCATGTGGATGTCAAAATAAAGTCATGGTAAATATTCATTTGAGTTTAAAATGAAATAACATCTAAGGAGTAAATGTTAACTCTTACAATGGAAATTTAATGGTGTAATAAATGTGAAAAGAGTCAATAGGCTAGGTCAATATCGATTGCCAATGAACCAAGTTAACCCAGGATATTTTTCATTGGAGGTCAAAGAAGTAATTTTTGACCAAGGTAAGTGAATGTATGGAGATAACTTCAAACACATGAGGTATAATAGCTACTTGTAGTCATCTAAAGTAGATATTCTTAACTATATTAGGTCCTTGCATATGAATACTTTGTCCTTGAAGAATATCAAGTTTGAGTTGAATATTGGTATTGGAAGACTAAGAAATGATTATAAATGGATTTGTAGTGCCACTTATCTATTATTCCCATGGAGACATCAAGCACACTTCAGATTTCAAGTACCAGATCATGCATGGGAAGGATAAAGTGAAATTAACTAGTCATTAAGTGCTAAATCATTCTTATTTGACTGTGTAATTACATTCTCATGCATCTTCCATAGACTCTATGAAAATAAAGGCATTAAAAAACTTCAAACTTAGCATCAACTTGAGTTAACAATCAAGGATGGGTGTAGTTTTCATGCAAGGGTTTCCCAACTCAATAAGGGCTCATAACCTTCTAATCCTTTTTGAATCCTACTCAATGGAATGATATTCTAGCTTCTACTCTAAAGGCTTTTCCTTATTTTATAGGAGAGAATATAGTTACTCCTATAAAGCATATTATATATAGTTCTAACCTTCATTCAATACATCATATGACTAAATAAAATGTAGTAATGAGGTTTTTAGAAACTTATTTCAAAGGGAAAGCACTTTAATGATATAGGGGATTAGATCCTACATCAATCAATAACTGGGATGAGTTTGGAGAGGTCATATCTATGCAATCACTTTAAATAATTTTTTTTTCATCATTCACTGGTGGAATAACTTACAATAATCAAGTGATTCAAGAATTAATTCATGTTGGATTTCAATTATAGGTTCTAAAAGACTTGGGATATAATTCCTCTAGTGATCAATCCTACACCCAACTATGTTTTTATATATTATCTAAAGGATCTCAATTTAGATGTAGATATGATGATTCAATCCATGGGAGGGAACACTCTACCTGAGGCTTTTACAGTTGTAATCAAGGCTGAAAATTTCCTAATACAAGTAGGCAAGCTATATCTAATTCCACCAATGCCTCTCTTTACAAGGATCCATCCTCATACTCCAACTATTTCTCTAGTTCTAGATTCAACAATTTTTTATCAAATAGAAGGTGATAAAACTAATAGATTGGGGAAGATAGAGAACCTCCTCAAGACTCATAAATATAAGTTTTCTACATTATAAATAAAATAAGCTCCACCATACAAGCCATATCATAACACTTATCAAAATTATCAGTATAATAGGCCATCTTATCAGTCCAATCAATAAATGAAAGGGAATAATTCTTAGTTAAGGTAATATAATCCTAATGTTCTAGTTAATTTTAGAGGTATAGTTCCAAATTAGAGAAATTATACTCAAGAAGGATAATGGAAAAATAAATGGGATCAAATAAATAATATCGAAATGGCTCCAATTGGGGAGAACTCACATCAATCTTATATGCAACAAAGTTTAGTTCCTCCTTTATATGAAAACCAACCACCTTATTAGAATAGGGAAACCTATCTAGCACATGGAGACATTCCTTCATTCACTCAAGCAAAAGTACTAAATCAACAAGGGTAAGGTAGTGGTAAAGAACATACTGAAACTACATTTGTGAACTTCTAAGAAGGTGAAAAATATTTTGAACACATAGCAGTAAATCAAATTCAAAACTTATCTAATGTTGATAATTTAGTTATAGCCCATACTATTTCCAAGAAAAGGGAAATTAGTGAAGGATTAGGTCCTGAAAGGGGAGATCCTTTTCCTTCTCATCTGTCACAAAAGACCACCACTCATGAGCTACCTCAAAAGACATAAAATAAGAAAGTTTAAGATCCAAAGGGGTAGAATGTGTTGGTCCTTACATTTCTCAATTCACACAACATTTAGGAGCTTCTCGTACTCCCAAATTGTATCCAATGATAACCACTACTCAACTTAGTATTGTAGATCATATGAAGAAAACCTTAGTATAAATTTATATGTGGCACACAATGCTAATCCAAGAACAAAAGGAGTATTTACAAGAGGAACTTTCAAAGCTCAATATCTCTAATAGACCACCCAAAAAATAAAGAGTAAGTGTTGTTCTAACTAAATATAATCTAGTTGTTGATCCTCAATCTCCTAAGGTGACTAAGCCTCCTCCATTCTATCTTTCAATTGTCATAGATAATTATCTTGTCCATAATTGTATGATTGATAGTGGAGTTAATACTTCTATCATGCCTAAATCCATAGCTAACAAACTATGACTCAAGTATGAACCTCATGAAAAATGAGTGTTATAGTTGGATGGTTCTCCTACTAAGACTATGGGCATCCTCAAAGATCTTAATAGTTTACTTGTTGCTTATCCAAATTTCACCATTACATAGGATATATTTGTTGATTTACCTCCATACTTTTCACTATGCCTATCTAGAGATTTTATTACTAAAACAAGAGGTTACATTTCTTCAAATTAGTCATATATTATTTTTATACCTGGATATGGAACCAAAGTCACTATAATAATAGAGATTATTTTCATATTTCACCTTGAAATGTATATGCCAAATATGTATAATATGAATTGTGGTATTTTAGAAGAAGATGAGGATATAGATACTATTGATAAATAACCTTCTAGGCCACTTGAAGGCATACTAGATCTAATATTGGATGAGTGGGCTTATGATAATACTGGGTATGACCCATACAAAGGTATTAAAGAAGCTAGTTCTTGTGTCTATTATATGCATGAATATGGTGATTTATTACCTAGTGTCACCAAATCAAAATAGGATCAAGAAGGGTTGTGGAATATGTTCTATGATAGATCCAAATCAAAAAATGGGAGTGGGGATGATGTGTTATTGGTTTCACCTCAAAATCAAAGGTATTATTCTTTAGTTATATTTTAGTTCATTTGTACTTCAAATATTGTAGAGTATGGAGTTATTATTCATGACCTTTAATGGGATAGAAAGAGATTTATTAATATTTTCAAGGTGAAAGGTGATAGTGAATTGGTAGAAAAACAAGTCAAAGGTTTAAATTTAACAAATAAACAACTCCTAATGGCTTACAAACATAAATTTTTGGACCTCATGGAAGATTTCCTAGCATTTGATATCCACTCCATTCCTAAAAGAGCCAATCAACATATAAATAGACTTGTAGACATAGGATCCTAATTTGATATAGTGGATTAGCTCAAGGACAATGAGTATTAGACCAAAATCAATGGTTTATGTAGGCCTCAATTTAAAACAATGATGTAAGTTGTCAAGTCTTTGATAATGACAAACATATAACTTATTTCCTATAGAATGAGGTACAATTTTGCTCAAAGAATCAAAATAAATTGAAATGCCAATATAGAGATATGATTGTGAAATTAATATAAAATAATATGCCTAAAGTTTTAATAACTTTGGAAATCATTTTCAATAAAGATGATCAGCTAAGGAAGGACAAGGTAAGCATCTCTTCCAAGTAAGAACATTATGATCAAGTTAACATAACTGAAGGAAAATAACTCAAGCGGGGTAGAGTGAACATTTATATTGAGAGAGAGGATTTAATTTCATTATGTAAGGAATTCATGGATGTTTTTGCTTGGTAATACCATGATTTTGTAGGTTTTGATCCCAGGTTAGCATAAAATACTATTGATCTTGAACATGATTTAAAACCAGTAAGATAAAAGCAAAATCCCATCAACCCGAAGGCTAAAATTCTCATGATAAAGGATTTTAAAAATATGATTGAGTAAAATATAATATTTTTTATCAAGCACTCAGCATGGGTATCAAACTTGTTCTAGTTATAAATAAGAATGTAGAGATAAGACTATGTGTGGATTTTAGAGATTTTAATGAAGTTTCACTGAAAGACCACTATCATCTTCCCTTCATGGATAAAATATTCTAGAGAGTATCAAGTTCACAAAGATTATCCTTACTATATGGGTACTTAGGTTATAACTAGATATTGGTGAAATACTAAGAACAATATAAAACAACTTTCACAATCAAATGGGGTACTTATGCCTACCAAAAGATGCCTTTTGGTCTCTCTAATATTGGATCCTCTTTTCAAAGTGAAATAGATGTTTCCTTTCAATTTATTTTGATTGAAATGGTATTATTTTATCTTGATGACATTATTTTATTTTGAAAATATCCTAATGATCATCTAACACACATGAGAGTTGTTTTTGATAAATGTAAATAATTTGGATTTTCATTGAATCCAAAGAAGTGCATATGTTCAATGCATGAAGGGAGACTTCTTGGGAATGTAGTGTCCAAAGATGGTATTTCTATTGATCTATAGAGAATAGAATCAATCCTTTATCTATAATTACAAAAACATTAAAAATGATTTCAAGGCTTCTTAGGCAATATCAATTTCATTAGAAGATTTATTCCTAGTTTACAAAACTGGTAAGACCACTCACTCAAATGTTGAAGAAACATCAAGAATTCACTTAGAGTAATGAGGGTAAAAGAATTTTTGATTTCATAAATAAATAAATCATAAAATCTCCTACTTTTATTAATCTATATTTTATTACGAATTTATTTGTGTATGCTTTTTCTATAATTAGTATAATTTCAGCCATGCTTATACAACGAAATAGTGAAGGTTTGGAGTAACCCATTTTTTTTCAATATTTGAAAGACTATGAGGTGAGGTAATTTTTTTTAAAAATAATGTGATTTATATTATAAGTATTTTTAAAAAATTTATAATTTTTTTTCAAATAACACGATTATACTAATGGTAGCTCATCCTAGTGTGAAGGATTTCATCTTCAACAGAGACTTAAGTGAAAAGAGAGTTGGATGGGTCAATATGTGCAAGGAATATGATATTTAAGTTAAGATAAAAAATATGGTATAAGGTAAAGGATTGTGTGAAAATCTTACATAATATTTGAAATGAGAAAAAAGATAGTTTTGACACTTTAAGACATCCAACAAGAAGCTAAAACTACTTCTCCATCCAACTGGACACAAGACATTGCTATATTCCTTAAAATAGGAGAATGTCCAATGGGATTAGATGAATAAAAGAGAATAAATTTTATGATACAATAAATACCATACATTTTTATTGATGGTGTGATTTTCAAAAGGGACATTGGAGGTATGCTTTTAAGGTGTGTTGAAACTGATCAATTCGACAAGCTTTTTAAGCAATTTAATGATTCTCCTTTTAGAGACCATTAAGTAGCCAAGATAAAATTTGAAAAAATCATTATATATGGTTAATTTTTGCCTAATTTATTTAAGGATTCACATACATAGGTTAGTAAGTGTGCAATGTTTGTAGGAAAATAGAGACTAGATGTTATTCCACTGACACCTATTAAAGTTGAGCAGCCTTTCATACAATGGGGTTTAGACTTCATTGGCATGATACATACTCCATCTAGTGATGGTCATAAGTGGGTTTTGATATCTTTAGATTATTTCTCCAGGTGGGTGGAAGCAGTGCCTTTGAAAGAGGAAAATGAGAATTATGTACTTAAGTTTTATGAAACTTTAGTCACCCATTTTGGAGTACCTTTTAGTATAATATCAAAAAATGATTTGGCATTAAATAGTGTAAAAATATGTGAATTAGATATTTAGTAAGTTATTTATATGAAACATTCATCCAATTACTATCCATATGGTAATGGACTAGCTGAGTCCATTAACAAGACACTGATTCAGATCATCAAAAGAATAATGGAAGATAATCAAATATTATGGCATATAAAATTGAAGACTGATTTATGGGCTGATGGGATCACCCCCAAGAAGGCCACTAGTAATTCACCTTTTATTTTAGTTTATCAAAGATAAGCAAGGATGCTTATATCATTGGATATTACAACTTTGGAGCTTGCACAATAGCTAGAGCTTTTAGAAAGTGATGCAATGGAGGTTAGAATGAATGAACAAAGATAATTGGAGGAGATAAGAGATGATGCCATGAATACCATGTGGTAAAACTATTATAAATTCAATAAATTTTTAGATACAAGATATTAATCAGAGACATTCCATCAAGGAGACATAGTAATCAAATGGGATGAAGAGTGTGCAAATATAGGTAAGCACTCCAAATTTCATAGCCTTTGGAGTGGACCTTATATTATCACTAAGTGTAAGGAAATAAATTATTTATAATTATCCATATTGAGTGGAGAGTAAATTCTCATTCCTATCAATGTGATTTTCCTCAAGTATTTCTATTAGGAGAGTCATTCCTTTGTGCATAGTCATAGTTTCATTCATGTAAGTACACGTGTGCACATGGCTTCAATAATTATTATTCTCTTTAAGTATGTTATGGTTGTTTCCTCTAAGTGAATAGGTAAACATGTTGTTTGTGTTATTTTATCTATTGTGTCTTTGTGTTTTAAAGTTTTCCCAATTTTTGTATGTAGTCCAAGCCTGAATATATAGTCTAGAGATTTTACATTTTGTTGACCAACAAGTTGGCCAACCACTACAAGCCACCAAAAATGTTAACATTTTTTGACCTCACAAACCAAATGTTAACCACTATAATTCAAGTTTTTATGACCATTGTCTTATATTTATTTTCCATGCCTCATAGTGTCCTTATTTAATAAAAAATGACTAATACAGACCTTGAAAAGCAAGACCCTCATAGGGACGTCATGTGTAAATAGGACTAGTTATCTCATTTGTGTATTTTATAAGTTTTATTAGAAATCATTTTTGGTTAAAAGAGTCACATGGAAATTATTCCCTTAATTTCAAGATCATCCTCTATAAATTTCATGTCTCTATGAGTTCTCTATCTCAAGATATAAGAATTTAAATAAGAACAAGCAGATGAAGATGATCGTGTAAGCATCAAATTTAAGCCTCAACAAATAATAGTTGAAGTTAAAAGTGTAATTTTCATGTAGAAATCATTGATAGTTGCATAAAAATAATTAATAGTCACATGGATGTCAAAATAAATATCAAAAATTATCCATTGGGGTCAAAATGTTAATGGTCATGCAAACGTCAATGATAGTCACATAGACATCAAATGATGAGTGTGTAGACATCAATTTTAAGTCATAGTAAATATCTATTTGAGTTCAAAATGAAAGAGAATCTAAGGGGTTACATTAAATCATACCATGAAAATCTAATGGTGTAAGAGAATTTGAAAGAGTTAATAGGCCAAGTCAATATCGATAGCCAATGAACCATGTTGAGCTAGGAGTTTTTTCATTGGAGGTCTAATAAGTAGTTTTCAACCAAGGTAAGAAGATACATGGAGCTAGATTTAAACACGTGAACTAGAATAGGTAATTATATTCACCTAAATTAGACAGTCTTATCTCTATTAGTTCTATTCATATTAAAACTTTATCCTTACAATAGATCAAGTTTGAGTTGAATATTAGCATTATAAGACTAAGAAAGGAGTGCAAATGGAGTTTCAACACCACTTATCTATTATTCCCATGGAGATATCAAGTACACTTTAGTTTTCAAGTAAAAAATTATGTATGAGAAGGATAAAGTGAAGTTAACCAGTCATCAAGCACCAAATCATTCTCAATTGGTTGTGTAATTACTTTTTCATGCATCTTCCATAGACTCCATACAAACATAGGTAGTCAAACACTACAAACTCAACTTCAAGCTTAAGTTAAAAATTGAGGATAGGTTTAGTTTTCATGTAATGTTTTTCAAACTTAACAAGGGCTTATAACCTTCCTTTTGACATCAAAATTGAAGATTATGTATGAGTTTGAAGATTTTAAGGATATTTAAAGACTATGTTAATATTATAAAAGAACTTTAGTTTGGAGTTAACTCATGTAAGACTTATCCTTGTATCCTCTTCACCACATTGGATATAGTCCTTCCTTTAGGATATATATGTTGGATTTTGAAATTCATTTTAAGAATAAAAGATCCTAGAAGCTGTATATAGAGAGATGCAAAAATTATAACTTGCATCATAAATCAATAAAGGGAGTTGCTTACATATCAATTTATGGTGGTAGTGTGTATTATTGATTATGTATTTTAATATAAGTGTGATAATTTTCATCTTTTTTAGGTCCTTTCCTCACCTACTATTGTAATTTAATCCTTAATAGGTCAATTGAAGAGCTAAGAATAGAAATTGCACTCAAGATTATTTGTATGTAGTGTCTTTAGAGATGTTCATGCACATACCTTCAATCTATAAATATTATTTCTAGCCTTCCTTTAAAACACTAATGTTTAGGGCTGGTCTATAGAGTTTTTTTAATCCATATGTGTGCCTTAGTTTCAATGCTTTTAGAGGATAAATAATTATTTAGGCACATCACCAATAGTATAATAGGATTTTCCTTTTAGTTTCCTTCTTACTCTTTTCACACTAACATCAAATAGGTATAGAAATTGATCCTAAATTCATATAATCACAAGACATAACCTCACCAAAATATATAGGTCTTATTTAGATATAGGCATCCCATGGCCTTAGATCATTCCCATGTTGGTTTAGTTATGAGTCAAAATTGAACAATTTGATCTCTATTGGGTGCTATCTAGATAGCAAACACTCACCATTTTAAGAGTTTATGTTTTGAGTATTATGCATTCGTGTTTGATGCACAAATGACCACTTAGATTTTATTATGATGTCATCATTTTTTGATAAATTTATATTTCAATTATCTCATCATTTTTTAATCAACCATTTCCAACACTCTCACCATTTGAAAATCTCATTCTCATTAAAATCCATATATGTAGTAAACATTATGAATTACCCATTTAATTCATTAGTGGATGCTCATATATTGCATTTTAGTCTTGTTTTATCCTAAATAAGACTCACACTTATGTGATTTTTTTGTGTTGATATTTTCATGACCATGAGCATCATCCACCTCTTTTATTATGCACTCACCATTTTGTGAGATCATTTCCATTTTATTATACAAGTTAATCATGTTTTATTATCATCATTTTCTTCTATCCCTATCTTGGTAGAACTACATTTGTCTTGAAGTTAACTTTGGATCTTATATCCATAGAAATATGTAAATAACAGTTATATACACATAATATTTTAAACTTTTATCAAATATTGATTCTTTACATCTTGTAAAAACATGTTGAGTCTCAATCTCTTTGAGTGCAAGCCCTAAGGGTTAAATTACGAAAGGGTAGGTAGACTATTATTGCTTTACAAGATTATTATCCCTTATTACAACATATTACCAATCCAACCAACTCATGAAAACCATTTCATAAACTATTACTCGTATGTAACACACTTTAGTATTTAAACACTTCTCATCCTTCATTTCCTCACCTTAATCCCATTTTTTCAGTCAGTTGTGCCAGGTCAACTAGGTTGACCCTATCAGCCAAGCTTTTTCTAAGGCTTTAGGGTCAAATCCACTTATACATACAAGATAATTTTATCATTATTTGATATGAAATCAAGATTTATTATTCACTTGTACTTATTTATAATCTTCTCTTCCAACATTCTACTTGAGGAGTCTTAACTTAGGGTTTCTACCTAGAGAATCTAGTCTTGTGGATAAGTCTTGGATGATTTGGCATTTCTTAGTGATCCTTACAAACCATAAAAACATCTTTCAAACCCCCTTTGGCCAAGGAAGAGATTGAGTCATGATGGTTTTATCATTCAAATAAGTACACTCTAACTTTTATCCTCTCTTTAGTAGATAGAAGTAGCATAAGTAATAGTTTCAAATAATACTACTTTTCATATTCCGTGTATTAGGGTCTTAATCATACATAAATTAATTGAGATTCTCTTATACATGTTTTGATTGTTTAATAACCCTTCATATTGTGTTACAAGCCTTAGTGAGCCCCAGATTGTATTTGATTTACTTATTATTAGTTTAGTGAAATACCAAAATTTAGGACTTCCTTAGGGTTATTGCATGATTGTGCTTGCCTAGAGGCTTTGAAGCCCTCCCTAGAATCATCTATTATGATAATATATTCCCTAATTGGGTCTATAATATCCTCATATTGGTCATGTTACCACTTAAACAATGTGTCCACAATTAGAAGTGTATGATATGATTTATCTTCTCTAAGTTAGAATTAATTTATAGACATGATGCATTTCTAATTGCATACAACATTCACTTGCTTAGTGCATCTGGAGTCAGCTCTACTACCCCTTCCTTTTATTCTATTAACCCCATTTTATTTGTTTTATTTCATTATCCCATATAACTTAGGGATAATCTTTTCCATCTTGTTTATGTTGTTGTTCCTTAAAGCCTACGATAAATCATTTGTCATCATACTTTTTGTTTTTGTCTCCCTATAACTTAGGAACAACCTTGTGATAATTATTCTTGTGTTATTTTACCTGTGTATACTATCTAGCATATGGGTCACCCTATCTCCAAGAGTAACACTTCTATTACACATGAATGAATAAATTGTATCTTTTATATTAATATCATGATCAACCCTTGTTTGTGTAATGTTATTTGTTTAGCTTTGTTTGTTTGACTTTGTGTGTTTCAAATAGTTTGTTTACTACACTTTTCTTTTCTTTGGATTGTTTATTTTTTTAATTTTTTTATTTATTTATTTTATCTTTGTTTGTTCTATTTTTTTGTCTTGTTTATATTGTTTATTTATAGTTGTTTTTTTGTCTAGTTATTATGCTTGTTTGTGTTTGTTATTTTTCTATTTTAATTTATTGGTATTTTTATATTGGTATTGATTGATTGTGTTTGTTAAGTTATTTGTTTATTAATTTGTTATTAATTTGTTGATGTTTTGATGTTTTTGTTTGTTTGTTTGTTTGTTTTTACTTATTCGTAGTTCTTTTAATTATTTATAGAATTGCTTGTTATTTTTTTGTTTAGTTTGTTTATTAGTTTAGTTTGTTTATTTTTGTCATTTATTTGTATTTTTTTTATTTGTGTTTGTTTTTTTTTTAATTTGTTTGTATATCCTTATTTATTTGAGTTTTGTGTTTCATCTATTTTGTCTATTTTTATCTATTTATTTATTTTATTTTATTTTTTCATCTTTGTTTATTTAGTTTTTATTTGCCTTTTTGCTTTTTAGCTGCTTAGGATTATTACATTTTTTACAATTAATTATTGATTATCCATATCATGTATTTAGGTTGTGAATGTTTGTATTTCATCTTACACTTGGTTTATTTGTTATATTTACACCTAGGATTCGATTGTTCATATCCCATTCTTAGGTTATTTTTCATGCTTAGGGTTTTCATTATCATTTTATTTATTCATAACTATCATTTATAATATCACAAGATACAAAAAAAACATAGGCATAAAGAGACTATTAGATCAATCTAATAGTTGTACTTCTCTAATATATCAAAACCAACCAATTACCCTAACACATGCCTAAATCCATTAGTAATAAACAGAGTAAAAATGATTTATTATGTGTTTATATAGATGTGCATCTCTGAATAAGAATACATATAAGTCATACAACATAATCAAATGATAAACAACACAACATCTCATAAACATGGCATAAGTAATAAATGAAGAGAACATACATGAGCACAAACATTAACAATGTTAAATGTCAATAATGTTAATCAAATTTAATCAATGTTAAACATGAGAAACACAATATTATATATATAACATCATATATGTATATCAATAATATCATATACATGTGCAAATACTCCATTCTGGACAGAACTAGATTTTGATCGAACTTTAGATCAATTTCTACCAAATAATGTAAATTAAGCATAGGAATCATTGAATGCCCAAATGTTTTTAGAACATTGGACATTAGTGCTCAATTTTTTTTTGAGGAATACCTATTTTGGGTATTATATTTTACATAATAGTAACCACTCATAGTTTCATCTCCAATCACCTTGCTCACATAATGACATGGCTAGTTAGATGCATACCCTACAAAGTTCTTCAAATGGCCTTATAGAACCTCTTGTTAACATTTTTCATTCTAAAATTTTGATTTAATGACCAAAAAACTTAAAAAAATAAAGATCATGGATGTTACATGAAGACATGAATTTTTGCACATAGTAGCTATAGTATTGCTCTGTAGAGATGCATTATTACAAGTGCAATTTTGCATGTTAGGTGTGGTTTTGCAATGTGACACTGTAGTTTTGCATCATTAAATTTTATTTTCCTTGATGTATGTGGTTTTGAATTCAATACATGGATTATTATGCTTGAAAAATGAATTTTTGAACTAGCTTATGCAATTTTGTAGGGAAGTACAATATTTCATAAGGTAGATGCATTATTTCCATTTCAATTAGTGGGTTTTCATTATTAATATGTAGTTTTACACAAATAGTTTTTTTTGTAGAGTAAAATGTGGTATTTCCTAGGACATGTAGTTTTTACATTGTCATATGAAATATCACATTGTATAGATGTATTTGTGCATTAAAAATTTGTGTTATAGGTAGATAAAATTTTGCTCTATGTAAGTTATAGTCTTGTAAGGGACATGTGATATTTATCTATGGATATATGGTATTACACTATTTGAGAAAGGAAGAAAACTTGAGATCTCAAGTTCAATTGTTATTTGTTCATTTTATTTTTAGCTTCTAAGCAAAATAATCCCCTAACACTTTTTGTAGGAACTAAAGGTTAAATAAAGACACTTTTTACACTTAAAGTATTCAAATCACATTTACATTTGGTGTTTAAAAATATTCTTAATCACTTTGTTTTTCAAATTTCATAAATATGAACAAAGCTAGGGGGTTAAACTTCACTCCACATTTCACTTGGTGTTTTAAAAATAAGCTTAAATATAGACTAAGTGATTCTAAGAGCTTGCTTGTTTATCATTTTATTTGTTTGTTATGTGTTTTTGAAAAATAAAATTAGCATGTGTTCTCTTCGCCCATCCCCTTTAGGTAAATTGGGTTACATAAAAGTGTTTTGTTTATTGATTTTGTCACTTAGTCTAAGCATAGAAGGAATGTTTTGAAGGCACTCCTCAATATCTAAGTGGCTTGGGTGATCCTTAAATGACCTTACACTTCTTATATCTTTACTTTCTTTCATCTTGGCTTGTGGGTAGGATTTCATCACCTCCCCATTAGTTATTTATGGAAGTGTTGACTCAAGAATTCATCTCTTAGCATTGTTTCAAACCCAATCCATAATGTGGTATACAAATAGATATGGTTAATCACAAGGATAGTATTTTGAGTAGTTAAACTACCTTTGTTAGTTATTTCTACCCTTAAAACAATATTCCAATTAAGACATTACACTACACTAAGAAATTAATGGATGTAGTGGTTGTAAAAAAGACAAGGTCTTTTTACAACATGATGATTATCTTGGATATAAATGATGTGTTGTGCCCTAGTTTTAACCACACATATGGGACCATTTAAAAACATGCAAAAATTATATTCCAAATGTGTTTCCAAGTCTATATTTGTGCCATGTTCCCAAAGAGCTAGCATTTTCCATTTTCCTTTTATTTTAGACCTAGTTATTTTTATCAAAAATTTGTTCGTTTTCCCCAAAAGCCTAGAAAATTTTATATTTTTAGACTTAGATTAGAGTTGTTTGAAACACTTTTTACCAATATTTCCATTTAGATTTATATTTCACTTGACCATTTATGATAGACATTTGACATAAGACCTTGAAGACATTTTATAATAAGTTTATCATTGATCAAATTGTGTAGAATAACTCCATTCCTAAACCATTTCCAGACCGATTTTGCATTTTAGACCAATTTTTTAGATGTTCTATGTTGAGACCATAATTATCATTATGACCATGTTTAGAACATTTTCTATTTAGACCACATTTTAGGAGTTTGTACAAATATAGACATTTTATTCATGAAATTTTATTTATTAATTTGGATATGACTCACTACACACATAGTCAAACTATGTACAATCCAAATGACTACAACATGGTTATGAATGATAACTTTGTTCAGGACCCATATGGTGATGATGTAGTTTGTGAGATAGATCCCTATCCTCTTTACACTACTCAATATGTTGATAAAATTTAAGATACATTAGTAAACAAATTGGTTAAAACACCTCCATATTTAAAACAAGACTAAGATGAAATGGTTCAATATCTAGCTAGTGTGCCATTAGTTTTGGAATAAGTTCAAGTCTAACCATACTATTTACTATGTTATCAACATAGACCCATATTTATTTGACTGTCACTTTCTTGAAAACAAATATGAGTTTTTAGTTATATCCATGGAGGTAGGGGCCAAGTTTCCATCATAATATCCCCATGAAAACCTACCTAATCTAGTCAAAGTGTAGGAAATGTACCTTACACACAAATAGTGGAGTACACCTCTACTAGTTATCCTCAAGCTCTCATGTCAATTTCATACTAGGATCCAAATATCCTTACAAGAGTAAAGTGTCCCATGGAGGACCAATTCACAAAAATACAACAAGTATATCAAACCTACCTAAACCTATCAAAAAATTTCAATGCCATGACCATATCAAATACTCCTATAATAAAGCTAATGCCTTAAATATAAGTACTAGTTAATTTGATAAGTCAAAATAATATTAGTATAAACCCATTTTCCCAAAGTATTTGGGTAGACAACATGCTAAATGTCTCTTTCATTGACGAATTAATTATGGCCTCCACTCAATATAATGTGCCAAATGTAATAGATAATACGTATATATCTTCCAATTTAAGCTAAGGTGAGACAAATGCACCAAAAAATAATCCAAACAACAAGTTCCTTTAGTAAATACCACAATTGGTCTAAACTAATAGGGAGAAGGAATGAATACTTCCCAGCCACAATAGATTACTACTAATCCTCAACTAGCTACTTCTTTAAACATGCAATAATAGGGGATAATTAATCAAGCACTAACCAATACTTTACTCTAGCAACAAGTGATGAATGTTATCTTGCCTCATTAGGTGTTGACTAATATTTCATAGCAATAAGCATAGTCTAATTTACCATCACATTAAAGTTAGAACATTATGATACCTGAATACGAGGCAAAAAATGTTCCACCTCAATAGGTAGTGTTAAAGATTCCTAAAAAGTCATAGACCAATATGCATCTAAAATCATAAATGTTTTCTAATCAATAATGTATTTATATTATTTAAAGATAAATGCCAAACACCCAAAAAACATCTATTTTACAATAGGTGTTTATGCAAAAAAGAGGTACCGATGTCCAACAAGTACATATTAGGTAGTAATTACCTTTTGTTCAACAAGTGCCACAAATCCAAAGATAGGGCCTTGGTCAACAACAAGTACCCTTTATTCAGCTAGGTTTGACTAGTCGGTAATAAGTCCCTACTCAATCTCAATAGGCACAATATATTTCACAAAAGCATCTCCTTCCATCACAACTCTAATTCCCTTAAACATAAGGCTATATACTAAATTTGAACCAAAATGTCTATCAACAACATGTGAAATATTAATACTTACATCCTAATCCATAGATGCATATTTATGGTTTATTCATCCATCAAACCAACATTCCCCAACATTTTATACCTCTATTATACCTCATTCAAAGTCATCCACCTTTGACCACCTAGCCACAACCCTAACCAAATGTGTTATCAACTTTCTTAGATCAATAACTATAACAAATGAAGGATGTGATTTCCACCATTCAATAAATAAAGAAAACAAATAAATTCAAGTTAGATGATGTGTCTTCATACCCATTCAACATGGAGTATCTTTAGATACCATTTCCTCTAGGTTATGAACCACTATAATTTGACAAGTATAAGGTTAAAAGAGACCCTAAGTCATATATAATAGATTTCTTCATCAATTTCTAACTAGTTGCTCATAGTGACATTTACCTACTCTATTTATTTCTTCTAAGTCTAGTTGGATAGGATTTGGAGTGGTTTTTCAAGTTTCCAAAAAAAGAAATATCTAATTTTGACAACCTATAACATAAATTTATTTAGCACTTCTCATATAATCTTGAGCATGATATTTCATTCATATATTTGACTCAATCCAATAAAAAACTTGGTAAGATATTCACAATATACTTACAAAGATTTAGAACACTTGATATTTTCTTCACCCATAACTTACTAGATAAATAATTGGCCATTATGTTTACCAAACATTTGAACAATGATATATCTTATCATTTGTAGCTTCAGTATGTGTAAACCTTTAAAGAGATGATTTAAAATCCTTTTATATTTAAAACACCCTTATTAACAAACTGATTATCAATTTGAATTCCTAAAATTAGAATCAAGACCAAAATATAGGACCAAGTTAGAGTCATAATCCAATCCAAGTACAAGCATCTACACCAGATAAAGATAATAACTACAAAAAATCTAAACCATAAAACCACAAAAATAACATTAATGGAAATAGAGTAACTAAGTCATGATATGTCCAAATGGTGCACACATCGTCTGCTCAACCTATGTCTTAAATATATCTTGTTCCTCGTCTATAACCTATCAATCAAGCATAGAATATGTATCAACCTTGACCAACTCCTCAAATGTAGAAAATACCACCTTTTCAAACTCCTCCTCTAAGAAGAGTAACCACTCCTAGAGTCTTCAGTGACCTTGGTGAACCCATTGAAGTAGTGTTTCAAAAACTAGTTACAACTAATATGATTGGTTAGACAATTATAAAACATTATCTTAAGGGTATACTATATCTAGACTGGTACATATAGCCTAAGTTTTTTGAATACCATTATGTTGATGGACATTCCATACGTTTTTGTGTGTAGTTGAAGCTCCTTATTAAAAATATGTTTGAAAATGGAGAGATACAATTGAATAATAGAGCATCTACATCCAATCAAAACTTGGGTATCTACAAAAACCCTTTTCTATATCATAATAATGCCACTCAATAATAAAAATAACAACACTAATAATATTAGCAATATTAATAATAATAACAATATCAATAATAATAACACCAATAGTATCAACAACAATTGCAATAATACTAATAATAATGATGTCAATTTAATGGGAAGAACTAAGGCCAAAATGATCCTAATAACCAATAGACTTACCACATAACTACATGTGACTATAGTGAATTTTTAGGTCATATTATCGGTGGACATGTTTTTACTATTACCATTAATCCTAGACAAGGTACCAATAGACCATGACTATTAGCTAACAATTCTAATCAATCTAGCTATGATAGTAATCCTTTTTTGGCCTATGACTGAAGCTAAGTGCAACATAAACTAAGGATTGCCATTTTAGGACTCTCTAATAATAACTCTTAATTACCATATGACCACAATTAATTAAACTAAAAATCAAGAATTATCCTCTCTATCTCATCTCCATCATTTTTTGTAGCAATGGTCCTATATCTAATCTGGATCATGCAATCACAACTTCATGGTCTAAGATTACCATTCTAAGCCCATAATCACCTGCTAATGAACCAATATAGCCTATTATGCTAGCTAAGAGTAAGACAAATACCACTACTAAGGAAAGGGCACATGACATTGTGGAATAACTCCAAAATACACCCACACAAATCTCCATTTTTTATTTTTTGTGTAAATATACGATCCACAAAAACATCCTTATATAACTCTTAGGCTAATCACAAGATCCAAAAGACATAACCCTAGACAAATTTCAAGCTTTAGTTGGACACCTAAACCAAATACAATAATTAACCTTTGACCAAAGTGATATTTCATCCCTTGACACTCTCTATAATAAATCATTATACATTGAAGTTGTTATCACATGGTACAAAGTCAAATGTGTCCTCATAGACAATGAATTGGGCTTGAATATTATGTCTTTGAAGGTCATCAAGCATCTGATATACAATAGCTAACCTTTAGTAAATAAATATCACTATCAAATCCTAAAATAATGAATAAAAAGAATCATAATGAATCATAATCTTGTAAGTGATCATTGGGCCTTTGACCCATGATACACTTTACCATGTGTTGGACCTAGACCTATCATACAATTTGATTTTGGGTAAACCATGCAAACATGATATTCATGCAATCCCTTCAACATTGCACTAATTTATCAAATTACTTCACTGAATAATGGAGGTGACTATCCATTGAGACTTATAGCCTTATAAACACTACAAACATTTTGGGGTCAAATAAGAAAGTTATAATTATTATTTTGGCTTAAACCTAGTACCCAAGAAGGACAAAGACAAAGAGATACATGTTGAATTTATAGAGGCCAAATATATAGACCCTAATATCCTTTCATCATCTTCACATATTCCTCCTCTTTAAATATCTATTCATTTTATCATTTGAGACAATTATCTAGGAGAGTATTTGATCCATGATACATTTAATATTGCCAAGTTTCCATAATACCCCATGTCATATAGAAGACCTAAAGCTAGGTCCACTTGTATGGAATGGACACAAAAAGGAAAAGGCAAGATTCATATCCTAACACCTATTATTTTCACATTGGCCACTAGCTAATAGGAGGGTCCAATGGCTAATTATGATTCTTAGTTATACAATGACAAATTAACTAATTGCTACTGCATTCAAAAATATCCCATCCCTAATAGGATCATGGATAACTAGGCATATGAAGGTAAATCCCTCAATAATAATTAGTAGGGTAATCTTGAGCCCATTTATATGAATAAATATAAAGGAACCTATGGTCTCATAATTAAATTACTTAGGGGTGACCACACGTATCTTATTCATGTTCCAATACCATTGACTAGTGATGATGATACCATTAACAAATCAAAGTTTAATCATAACATTTATGAAAACCTTGCCAATACCAACCTATTTGAACTACATACCATTTAGACCCTTGTTCTAGTAATTTTACATTCTATGCTTCCCCTTTATCATATTCATCTTATATATAGGGATCAATAATAATCCAAAGTGCGTGTAGATGAGTTTGATAATGATGAGACCTTCTATGATTTTTTAGTCCTAAGAGAAAATGTTTCATTAGAAAACCACAAACATGGGTTTTATATCAAGATATATTTTACAACCTATTTTAGAGATAAATTGAACACCCTTATCATAAAACAAAAGAATAAAACATTGAGGTCCCAAAGTGAAAACCTATTTGAGGAAATTTTAGACTAGGGTAATAATAAAGAAAAAGGCTAGTCTTTTGGTGAAAACCTGTTTTAGTTGCCACTAGATGAGTTTGTTCACCTTTACTCAAATGAAGCTCAAGAGACCATAAATGGTGAACTTACTTTTCGTTCTAAGTGTAGTTCAACATAACAAAATGCCTTTGATCAAATTGCCCATGAATTTCTTCTAGTATTTATGACAAGGCCATTACTATCATTGGGAGATTTAGATTAATCCTATTTGAAAGAGATTAAAAAATAATTCTGATCAAAGGAATTTGACATTGAAAGCCAAATTACATCCTTTCTAACCATTTTTGAAGATGGCTTGACTCTCCTAGTAGAATATAATATGGAATTTAACATCATAACTATAGATGACCTAAAGTGGATTAAATTAGATGCATCCCTCACTAAAAAGGAATGTAATATCTTTATAGCCATTTTAAGTGAGCTTGTTAACATTTTTTCTTGGGCCTATTTAGACATGCCAAGTTTAGACCCCACCTTGGTTGTACACCACCTTGTTTTGCATCTTTATGCCAAACATATGGAATAAAAATTATAAAAGATGCATCCTTGTATTAGTAGAGAAAGAGTTGGAAAAACTATTTGAAGTGAGATACATTAGATTGATCAACTATTTAGAGTGGATCTCAAACATTGTGTATATTAGTAATAATTCATAAGGAATCAAAATCTACACTGATTTCAGAGACATCAATAAGGCCTACACTGAGGACAATGTTTTCTGTCAAATATCAACATGATAATTGAATCCACACCTGGGTATGAAATATCATCCCTCATGGATGGCTTTTTAGGATATAATTAGATTAGGATTATGTTATAAAACCAACACAAGACAACAATAACCACTACTTGGGAAACATTTTATTATTAGGTTATGCCATTTCACCTCAGGAATGCTGGGGCCACATATCAAAGAGCTATTACCATCATATTTCATGACATGATGCATGATATTGTCAAATTCTATGTCAATGACATATTAGGTAAATCAAAGACCCATGTAGATCATCTAGCTTTACTATGAAGGATATTTTAAAGGATTTTTGAGTACAAAGTTTAACTTAATCCCAAAAAATGCATCTTTAGTGTCATTTCAAGAATATTATTAGGGTTTATTATCACTTACCAAGGCATTGAAGTTGATCTTACCAAGGTACAATCCATTACTCATATTCCTCTACCTTCCACTTTGAATCACCTCCATAGTATTCAAGTTAAATCCAATCTATTAGATGGTTCATTTTGCATTTGGATGATAAATGCCATCCTTTCACCCACTTCTTGAAGAAAGGTGTTATATTTATTTAGGATGAAGAATGTTAGAAATCATTTTATCACCTAAGGGAATATCTTTCCAATCTACTTATTTTATTACTACAAATACTAGGAAGGCCATTTTTGCTATACCTATCTACCAGTAACAAATCCCTTGGGGTACTTTTAGCTTAGCATGATAAATATAGGAAATAACATGTTGTGTACTATCTAAGTTATACATTAGTCACACATGAACATAACTATACACCAATATAAAAACCTTATTGATCTATGGTCTTTGTATCCTAGAATTTATGTCATTACATGCTTAATAACAAGACCATAGTTATTGACAAAGTAGATCTACTCAAGTATCTACTATAGACACATAAAAATGGCCACCAATGGATTTAACCTGACTTCAAACTGATTCTTACCAACCATTAAAAATTAAGCCTAAGAATCATTTAACATCTAAAATTTACTTTTGAATCATTCATTAAAGCTCAAAATCCCATTGAGACATCCCTAATTGGATTATCCTACCATAATCAACATAAACCTCTCACAGATTCATCTCTAATCAACCTACGAAATCTCAACATGCAATTTGGCCTATGAACCTATTAAGTGGGTCAATTACACACATGAAATTAAATCAAATCTTGAAAATGCTAAAAATCCTAATCAAAATTAATTAAAATTCTAAACCTCATTAAATTCCTAGTTGAAATATCCATGAGCAATTAATGAAATTCTAAAAAAATTGAATATAAAAGTCAATAATATCCTACGAATTCATAATTACCTTTTGTGAGTTGTCAATCCTTTTCAAATATCTAAAAATATCTCACCCATTCCTATTCATTAAAAATCATAAATTTTTGACACCTTTTAACTCTAATAAGGTTAATTAGCTCACTTAGGTTAGGTTTTAACCCATTCCATTCTTAAACTACACTCTAACCCACCTTGAGTTAGGGTTAGTTTCTAAACATATAAATACAAGCATTTACCTCTTCATTTGGAGAGATTAATCATAATAAATTTATAATGTTGGTTTTATAACAAAAGTGAAACCTATAGTGTTATAATACCAAAATCATAATCCAATGCCAACATCAATCCACAAGCCATGGTTCCAAAGAGAAAAAGAGACAGCCAAGATCCATTGCCAAATAATCTTTAATCACAATCCAAGTAAGATGCACAACAAATATTTTGGAGCATTCAAGGAAGGTAAAAAATTTGGTATTGTTTGAATTTTAGTTGTATTTTCCTTTAGTTTTGTTCATTATGTTCCCCCTATGATCTAGGCAAGTAAGTTTTATGCATGTTAGTGTGTTATTGTTCAAATTTTTGTTACTTATTCTAACACATGATCTAACCACCCTTTTTGGATTCCTTGATCTCAAATGGAATGCCTAGTGGGACATTGAGCACCCCACAAACCAAGGAGATCAAGTTGAAACTCATAAATTATCAAATGAATGCTTGAATATCTTCAAAATTATAGTTTTAACTTTTATTTATGCTAACTCATAGATACACAAATACCAACATCGATTAGGCATAACCAAAATTGGTTCTACCAAACCATCATCAGTTCTACCTAACCAAGATCAGTTTTGGGTGACCATCATTAGTCAAGGTGAAAGGTAATATATGGTTTATAAAACTTACATTTTTAATCTAAAATCATTCTAAATTATTATTTCTTGGTTTATTTGACTTTTAAAATCTCTTCTTAACCATTATGTTGTAGTTTTTAAGAAGTTTTTATCTAACCATTGACTAACATTTGTATCTCATATTGGTTTTACTTTTGGGTTCACAAGAAATTGATCTCAATCCTTATCAATTGGTATCAGTTATCACTAATCGACATTTGTTCTCTAGTAATCATCATCAGTCACATGTGATTGACATCAGTATTTATGTTTATAAAATAGAAAACCTGAGAGTTATGTTTCAAAAGTTTGTTTACTCATCATTGAAAGTGATTCAAAGTAAGGGGAAACTCTATAACCCTTGTAGGTCTAAATTAGGAATAAAACATTAATTTTCAAGTTTAGACGTAGGAATATTTCATTTTAGGTGTTTAAAACAAACTTAAATAATTCTTGCACACTTCATTTGGTACTAAAATAAATTTGTTAAATATTGAACATTTGACTTTAGTTCTTAAAAGGAACCTAGAATTACTGAATGATAAAACACTTCATTTTGGTGTTAAAACAAATTGATAAGTATTGAATATTTCATTTTAGTTCTTAAAATAAACATAGGTGTTTTTCCTTAAGCTATTTTCTATAAAATTTGTTCAAGATTTCACAATTAATCCAAGCTGCCAAAGAATTTAATCAAGAATTTTAATTGGTGCATGAAAACAACACTCATTTAGATTGAAATTTTTTGTAAATATTTGTTACTTATGTGTTTTTTGTGCAAAATGAAGAGTGCATGTATGCCCTCTCCATATTCCCTATAGATAACTTGGGTGACCAAAATCACCTTTTCACTTACAATTTGTGCTTAGTTTAAGGTGTGGAAAGAAAGTTATCTAGGCTCTCCCCAAACCATGGTTTGTGTGATCTAGAATCAACCCTAAAGTCTATCCACTTAGTTTTAATTTCATGAAATTTGGCTAGTAGAGGGGAGTTCATAGCTTCTTCACAAGTTTTATAGGGAAGCATTAAGTCAGGATTTCATCTCCCAATAGTGTTTTGACCTTGTTCCATGGTGGGGTATAAAAATTAGGGTACACATAATACAAGAGCCAAAGAGTTGAGCAGATAAACTCTCCTTTCATAATGAAGGCCTGAGTTAGGTCTATTTAACCAAGGGATTCCACTAAGTAGTCCATGGATGGAATCACTATGCAAAGGAATAAACCCTTAAATAGTAGGTTAATCAGTTTAAAATCAATCGATGCTATACTTCTATAGTGTTAATTAAACTTGGGATCAATCTAGATGTTTGAAAACTATAGTTTTTTGTCAAGCCTACTTTCCATACCTTGTTAGTTTAGGGCATAGTTTGGTATTTTTCCTTTATTTCTTGGTTTTTGAGATTAAAATTTTTGTTTATTTATGCCACATCTAAACAAGTCTTGTGTCCACACTAATACTTTGTTTAAGGAAACATTATGCTATTCATTTGACATCATGCTTTTACCTTAATATTTTTTGTCAAAAACATTATGTGTCACTTGATTAAAATTAGTAATGTTACACTACCCAAATTGATTCAAGTTTTATACCTTGGAGTCTTTGAAACAAACTATTGTTTTGATTTTTAAAGATTGATAACATCATTACATTTCTTAAATCATTTACTATAATTGTATTGTCTTATGTCCAAGTTTCAAAATTGAACCATGTATGCCTTTATGGTCTTTATCTAGTGTCATTATGATGTTTAAATTGGTCTAGTTTTTTTGTTCAAAAATACTAAATTTTCCTAAATTGAATTTTTAATTAACTTTGATAAGTTTGGATTTAAACATTGATTGATTTACTTTTATGCATTATGTAATTTGGGCTTAGACATAGATATTTATCTTTTGGGATATGTAACTTAGGTTAATTCTTTACCCAAATTAAAAAATTATTTATTTGTACTATCATTTGGGAGAAAATAATCTATCACCAAGTGCCTTTTGTTTCATGCCTCATACCAATTTGACCAAGTTTATTTCTAAAATAAAGTGCCTAGTTTATGCCAATGTGTTCCGTGTTTGTTAAATTAAATATCCTTTTTTAAGTCTATATTTTTTCATCTCATTTGGCCAAAAGTCTTAGCACATGCCTTTGTTTGAGTCTAGATTTTAATGCCACATTTGGCCAAAAGACCTAACAACTTTTCCTTTCCTAGAGTAGACCTATTTGGAACACTTTGTCCTTAAAGTTTGGCATTTAATTTTCAGATCATCCATTTTACCTTTTTTTTGTGAGACATTTAGAATTAGACATTTGATGTTATACTATTTTATACCAAATTTTGTCACAAACCATTTTGGAGATACAAATCCATATCTTTGACCAAGTTAGATAGATTTTGAACCATTTTTCTTTTACAATATTTTTCAAATTTTGTATGACTCTAACCCTTTTGTCACAAATCATTCACCATAGATTTGACCATGTCTCACTACACATGTAGCGGTGTCATGTACAATCCAAGATATTGAAATTTTATCATGTAATATGACTATATTCAAGACCCTTATGGAGATGATGTAGTTTATGAGATGGATCCTTATCAAACTTATAATGATCAAATAAAAGAACAAATTCAAGACCCTTTGGCCCATTATCTAGTTAACATGCCTCCATACTTAGAACAAGACCAATAATGCATGGTCCAATATTTGGCTAGCATAATTTCAGCTATAGAACAAGTATAATAAGAACCTTACTAAGTTATAATTCCATCAACCTATGACCCATATTTTTTTGACCATCACTTTCTTTAGAATAAGGATGAAGTCTTAATTAAATCCATGGAGGTAGGGGCTAAGTTTCTAGTAGACGTTCCACATGAAAATTTGCCAAGTCTAGTAAGATGACCTTATGACATGTCTTATAATCATACCAATGAGCATGTATCTTCTAGTAACCCTCATGTCATTGTGATGATTCCATATTAGGACCCACATATGATTTTCACACGAAAGGGCATCTTAGAGGATCATTTCATACATATGCTAACAAACATACCAAACATACCTAATCCTAGTACATAACTTTAACAATATGACCATGTCAAATTCTCCTCTTATAGACCTATATGCTTGATCAAGAGTTCTAATTGATTTTACAAGCCAATAAAACTAGGGTATAGACCCATTTATGCAAACCAATTCAGTAGAAAACATGTTTAATACCCTAACTATCAAATAAGTGCCTTCTAATTCTATGTAAAATAGTGAATGATATGTAAGTACAATATAATTCAAACCAAAGTGGTGTGAATGCATAATTAAATAGTCAAAAATAAAATATTACTTTATTCAATAGCATAAGTGGTTCAAAAACTTAGGGGATAGGAGTTTATACTTCATAACCTCAACCAACTACCTCTAATATTCAACCAACTAATTCTACGAGCACCCAACCACAAGGATTAAGTAGTCAAACAATGACTAATGTCATTCCTCAACAAAATGTGACAATTGTTACTCCACCATAATAGGTGATGAGTAACCTTCCATAATAATAGGCACAGTCCAACATAACCATGTAGTAGATAAAAAAAACATTTTACCTCAATATGGGGAAATCAATGTTATAACTCACTAGGTAGTGATGGACATACCTCTTTAGTTGTAATCCAACATGCCAATGTAAAACCAAATTATGTCTAATCAAAGTGCACAAGTATTGATCAATGACAAATTTCAAATCTCTAACATGTGTCTACATCCCAACAAGGATTCATGCAACCAAGAGGTTCTAATGTTCCACAAGTACTAATTAGGCAACAATTTCCTTTCATACCAAATGTGCCATAAATCCAATAATATTGTCTTGGTTCATAAGTTACCTTCAATCAACAAGGTTTGACTAGTCAGTAGCATGCCCCTATTCAACCTTAATAGGCATAGTATGGCCATATCCCTCCATCTCAATCATAAATTCCTTAAATATAGGCCCATATACCCAATCCCAAATATAATATCTCATAACAACACATGGAATTCCAACAATCACACTTGAATCCATGCATGAATATTCTTGGTCCATTCTCTAACCAAACCAACATTTCCCAATAAATGCCTCCACTACACCCATATCAAAGTAATCCAATTTTGACCACTCATCCTCCTATAAAAGCTAGTGTTCTCATTGGTTTCCTAGCACAAGAACTAAAATAAACAAAGGATATAATTTCCCTCATATAAGCTAGGAAATAGACCAAAAATTTCAAGTTGGATGATGTGTGTTCTTACCCTTTCAAATTGGAGTACTTTCATATACCATTTCCTCTAGGGTACAAGCCACTAAAGCTTGATAAATATAAGGGTAAAGGTGACCCCGTGGCCCTCTTGATAGAATTATTTATTGAAGTGCAACTAGTGGCCTATAGTGATATATACATTTTACTATTGTTTCTAAGAATCCTAATAGGATAAGCTTTAGAATGGTTCCTAAAATTACCAAAGAATTTAATTTTTATTTTTGATGATCTTTCTGATAAGTTTGTGTAGCACTTCTACAATCTCAAACATGAGATTTCATTGGTAAATTTGATGCAATAAAAATAGAAAGTGAAATGTTTGCAATATATCAATAGTGATGGAGATACCTTGTAAGTTAATTTACCCATAGTCTACTAGACAAACAACTAGTTGTTGTTTTTACAAAAAAATTACATAATGAGATATCTTACAATTGGGAGTGACAATGTGCACATAATTTTAAAGAAATAATTGACAAATATTTATTGATAAAAATAACCCTTATTAATAAATGGGTCAATAAACTTGCCTCAGCCAATTAGACCCAAAATCAAAACCATAATAATGGCCAGAATTAGAATCAAGTCCAAGCATAAGCATCACAACAAACCCAAGCTATCAATTATGACAAACATAAGCCATTTAATGTTAACAAAAATGTTGTGGGAAATAGAGTAATTTATTCATGACATATACAGATGGTGAAAACACCATCTATTTAGCTAATGCCACATATGCAAATTTATCCTCACCAATAACCCCTTTAGTAAATTTAGCAAGCACAAAAGCCTAGACCAATGCAACAAACACAACAACCTATGCCTTTGAAAAACATTCTTCCAAAGATAACTATGCCTACTCATCATGTTTTTAGTTACCTTAGAGAACCCATTAAATCTATGTTTCTTGAGCTCACCATAGCTAATCTTATTAACTAGCCTATTTCAAAACACTATATGGAGGGAATTAACTATCTAGATTAGTACATGTAAAATGAATTCTATGTGTATCATAGGGTTAATGGCCATAAGTTTTGCCATTATGTGCAAATTAAACATTTGATTGAAAATATGTTTGAAATGGGGAGATAACATTGGATTGTGAAACATCCACATCTAATCAAAACTTGGGAATATATCAGAACCCCTTTCCTCAACATAATAACCAAAAACAATAATAACAATTAATGAAATAATAACAACAACAATAGTATCAATAGCCAAGTCAAAACCAAGAGAACCAACCAAATTAGCAGTAGAACCAATAATGTCAAAATAATAGATAGAACCAAGTTTAGAATGATGTCGACAACCAACAGACCTACCATGTAGTTGCACATGAATATAACAAGGTTACAGACCATATTGTATGAGGTCATGTTGATACCATTTCCATCAATTTTAGACCAAGTACCAATTAGACAAGACCATTGCTAATCATTCCCAATCAACTAACCCATGTCGATGATCCTTTCTTGACTTAGGACCACATATAGGCTAACCAACAAGCATGTATTTCTAATTTTGGACCTTATATCAATAACTCGTTATTAGCCCATGACCACACATAAGTCCACCAATAATCAAGACTTATCCTATTTGGTCCCCCTCCACCATCATTTATTAGCAACAATGGTCTTATATCTAATCCTGATTGTGCAATCACAACTCAGAGATCAAATATTACCATGCTAGGCCCATAGAAATTTACCACTCCACCCATCCAACCAACTATTCTATCTAAGAGAAATACATTTACCACTTTCCAAGAAAAGATGTTTGACATTATAGAACAACTATAGAAAACACCCACATAAATATCTACTTTATATTTATTTCATGCATCTATAATCAAAAAGAACTTCTTAACTGATTTCTTTATCCAATCCCATGTTTTGAATGACATATCTCCTAAAAAATTTAAAGTTTTGGTTGGACATCTATCTCCAAGATAATAATTAAACTTTGACCAAAGTCATGTCATCCTTTGGCCCACTGCATAATAATCCATTGTACATAGAAGTTATCATAATATGACATAAAGTTAAGTGTGTAGTCATAGACAATGGATCAAGCCTAAATATTGTGTCTTTAAATCTCATTAATCTTCTTGGGTATACAACAACCGATTTGTAGCCAAAAATTATAATAATCAAATACTATGACCAATGAAGAATAAGAGTCACAAGGCAATATCAGCCTACTAGTTATCATTGGGCCATTGACCTATAATAATTTATTCCATGTGTTAGACCTTGAAATGTCTTATAATATGATTTTGGGTATACCTTGGATACATTATATTCATGAAATCCCTTTGACATTGCACTAGTGTATCAAATTTTCCCATTCAAGTATGGAGGTCATCATCCATGGAGATTTGTATCAATAAGAGCATTATAAACATTTAGAGGCTGAGTAGCAAATCTATAACTATCATTTTCACCTAAATCTAGTTTCCAATAAGGACAAGGGAAAATAAATATTCATTAATTCATCAGAGGCCAACTACATTGACCTTGATACCCTTGATTCATTTTCCCACATGCTGCCTCTTAAAATATCCTATCATTATACATATCATTATTTTCTAGTAGAATATTTAACCCACAATAAATTTCACATTACAAAACTTTCGTATAAACCCATGTCCTTTCAAAGACCAAAATCAAAACCACTTATGAAATGTTAAAAAAAAGGCAAATGTCATCTATATAGTCCAACACCTATTACTTTCATGCTAGCCTCTAGCCAAAAGAAGGACTTACTTAAAGGTGATTAATATTGGTTGTATAATGGCAAATTGGTTGAATATTATATCAATACCAATTATCCCATTTCAAATAGAATCATGGAAAGGCACTCTAATGAAGGAGGATGCCTTGGGTTGAATTAACAGGGTCTACTTGAGCTAATTTCTACCACTCGATAAAAAGGAAATTATGGACTCAGATTTAAACCACACGGGTATGACCCCACATAGCTTATTCTATTTTCATCACCAAATACTAGTGATGATGATGTTGATGGTGAAGTTGAGTCTGAACATAGCCCTTTTGATGACCTAACCCATAAACATTTATTTGATAATAATTCCATTTTTACCCTTTACCCAATTATTTTATATAATCTACTTTCATTATATTACCTTTAGTTGATATACTAGGGCCAACATAAATCTAATATGTCAGTGGATGAGTTTTAGAATGATGAGGCCTTCTGTGATTTTTTATGCCTTAGAGACAATATTTTGTTGGGAGACCACTAAAAAGGGTTCTCAATAAAACTAGGTCTTGAAGCCTATTTTGGAGAATGGGTGAACACCCTTAGCTAAAAATAAATAGATAAAACATTGAGGTCCCAAAGTGAAAACTCTTTGAGGCACTTTTGGACCAAAGAAATAGGAAAGATAAAGGCCATTCTAGTGGTGAAAACCTATTTGAAGCACCATTAAGTGGGGATGGTCATCCTTCTTCAAACATATCTTAGGGGACCACCAATAATGAACTTGTTTATGGGTCCAAGTTTAATCTTGAAGAGAAACATGATTTTGATCGAATCATCTAAGATTTTCTGATAGTATATGTGACATGTCCATCCTTAGCATTGGGTGATTCTAATTCATCATGCCTAGGAGAACTTGAAGACCTAATCCTTATATAGGACTCTACCATTGTAGGCTAGTTTAAATCTTTGTCCATCATTCTTGAAGATGGTTTGACCCTTCTAGTGGAAGACATAATAGAGGTTAACATAAGGACTCCAGATGACCTAAAATGGATCAAATTGGGCATGTCCATCATGAAGGAGAAATGGAAAGTATTTATAGCTTTTTTGAGGGAGTTCATTGATATATTTTCCTGGGCCTATACTAAAATGACTAGGTTGGACCCCACCTTGGTTGTACACCACCTTGTCGTACATCATAATGCAAAACTTATGAAATAAAAATTATGCAAGATGCATCCATGCATTGTTCTATTAATTAGGAAAGAGTTGTAAAAAATATTGGAAGTGAGATGTATTATACCAATTGACTACTCTAAATGGATATAAAACATTGTACCTATCAATAAATAACCATAAGGAATTAGGATATGTATAAATTTTATAGACACAAACAAATCCTGACCCAAGGTTGACTTTTTATTGACAAATATTGACATGATTATCAAATCAATAGTGGGTTATGAAATTATTTCATTTATGGATGAATTTATAGGCTATAATTAGATCCAAATCACACTAGAATACCAACATAAAATAGCATTCACCACTCATGGGAAACATTTTATTACTAGGTTATGTCATTTGGTCTCAAAAAAGTTAGGGACACCTCCCAAAGAGCCATGACTTACATATTTCATGATATGATGCATGACACTGTTGAATAATATGTCAATGACAAATCAGGTAAATAAAAGACCAAGGTTGACCATCCAATAACATTGATCAGGATATCTAAGTGACTATGTGAATACAAAATTAGGTTCAACCCAAAGAAATGTGTTTTTAGAGTTACTTAAGGGATATTTATTGGTTGTATTGTGATTTTTTGAGGGACTAAAGTTGACCCAATAAAAGTATGAGCCATAAAAAACATGTCAACATTGACCAATTTGAATCATCTCTATAGTTTACAAGGCAAAATATAATTTGTTATAGTCTTCATCTCTTAATTGGCTAACAAGTACCATCGCTTCATGCACTTTCTAAAGAGAGGGGTAGAATTTCATTGGGATGGTGGATGCCAAAAATCATTCCAACAACTGAAAGAGTATCTAGAAATTATGCCTATTTTATTACCTCCAATGCTAGGAAATCCATTCTTACTTTATCTATCAGCTACCAACAAAGCCCTAGGGGCACTTCTAGCTCAACATGATGATAATGGAAAAGAGCATGTCATGTACTATATAAATAGTATAATTGTCATGTATGTCCACACTTATAAACCCATTCAAAAAGCCTATTTTGTTATGATCTTCATATCTTAGAAATTAATATATTACATGTTAAATAATAAGACTATGGTCATTTTAAAAGTAGATCTACTTAGGTATTTACTATCTAAAATAGAGTTGTAAGGCCACATGGCCAAATGGATCATGCTTCTTAGTGAATTTGAGATAGAATATATCAACTAGAAAGCCATTAAGGGGTAAGTTCATGCATATTAGCTTGTTAAATCACCCCTTGTAGATACAAAGCCACTAACATTCCAATTCCAAGATGAATCCATTATGATGATCATTGAAATACCTCTTGAGGAGAAGCAATATAATCTATATATTGATGGATCATTCACAACACATAGATCTAGGGCAGGCGTTTTGTTTATTACACCATAGGGGGATCTAATTTTTAAGTCATTTAGGATCAAATTTCCTTATACTAATAACATGGTCAAGTATAAATCACTTGTTTTAGGACTTTTATAGGTAGTACAATGGAACATACACCATCTAAACGTTTATGGTGATTCTCAATTAATCATCAATCAGGTTATAGACCATTTTTAGACCAAAGATGATAATATAGTACTATACAAGGCCATGGTGGACACTCTTAAGCAACATATTGTTAATGTCTAGTTTGAAAATATACCAAGGGGTAGTAATATATAATTAGATTCCATGGCCACCATTAGATCTATGTTTTAACATATAGATATGGCTAAAGAATACTATTTTCTCATTAAAAATTTGCTAGCACCTACTCATGAACCTTCAACCATGGTAATGATCTATGATATTGTTATTAATATCTCTATTTAGTATTCAAACCTATATGGATATCTTCATGACCATATTATGCCACTAGACCTATCCTACAAACAATATGAATCCTTTGTTGATTATGTTGCACATTATACCTTACTCAGAACAACCATTTACTATCATAGTTTTAATGGAACTATGATTCATTATTTAACTTCTATATAAATATACATTATCACTATAGGAAGTTCACATATGTTTATCTAGATCCCACACTAGTAGGGAAGTCCTATCCAAAAATATCTTGTGTACTAGGTACTATTGGCCAATAATATACATAGATGCAGCTACATATGTGAAAATTTCTGATAAATGTCAACAACATGGTAATCTGATTCATGCCTTAGCTAATAATTTGAAACCAATGCTTATACTATTTAAATTTACTACATGGGGCCTTGATCTCATTGGGAAGATAAACCCCACCTCATCTGATGGCCGTAAACATATCCTTACCACCACCAAATATTTCATTAAGTGGGTTTAAGTTATACCCCTCACTTACGTGACTGGAAAGAAAAATTCCAAATTCATTTTTAACCATCTCATTTGAAATTATAATATCCCATATAACATTATATTTGATAATGGCAGCTCATTCAAGAACAAATATGTCGACTTGTTATGTGTCGAGTACAAAATTAAACAACATTTTTCCATGGCATATTACCCATAAGGTAATGGCTAGGTAGAAGTATCAAACAAAACCATTATCAACATCCTTAAAAATATTATCAATGATTCCAATCATGATTGACACCTTCATATATTATATGACCTTTGAGCATACCATACCAATCACTGCACCCTAATAGGAGCCACTCCATACTCATCTATTTATGGTACAAAGGCCACTCTTCCCATTGAGGTCAAGTTACCTTCTTTCAACATATCTTTGAAGAATGTCTTGGATTATGAACACTATCAAGTAACTTACCTAAAATAAATAGAGTTACTTGATGAGAAATGTTTGGCCTTATTAAATGATCTATAAGCATACTATAACTGACTCCATGGACACTACAATCAGTGCATAAAACATAGATTATTTGAGCTTGTTGATCTTGTTCTTAAAAAAAACCAAAATAATTCCATAATTAAGAATAAGCATAAAGGCAAGTTCAAACCCAATTGGGTAGGTCATTTCATAATTATTGTAAATTATGGCATTATAGTATATAGGCTTGCTACACTAGACAAAGATGAACTTGATGAGTTGATGAACATTATACAACTCAAGCATTACTTTGCTTGATAGATATGGTGTATTGTCTATATGAACCATTTCAAGCTATATCATAATATCAAATTTATTCTTTGTACCATATCATTCTATCATTTTTCTATTATACCATTGTATTCTACCATACATTTCCCATCGCCCAAGTTATTTTTACCTACCCAGTCCATTTAACCTTGGTTCCATTCCATTGGTTACAAGGTCACTTTTAACATGAAGATTTAGATCCACTTTCAATAGTTGGTTCAGTATATTAGATAGAAACCATATTTTGGAGAAGTATGATAGAGGTTTGGAAATTTAATCCTTCATTTCTTGTTTCATTCTATACCAAGTGTGCCTACTTATAACCACCTTTGGGAAAATCAATATCATGTAATCATGCTACTAATTATAACAACCTATAGGAGAATTAGTATCATTGATCTATGCCAATGTTTCCTAGTTATAAATTCCTATTGGAAAACTAGGGGAAACACTTGTTTCTCATGCCTTGAAGTACCACTTTGCCATGCCTATGTTGTACTATGTCATTTTGCTAACTTTGCATATTTTTTTTGAATTGGTTGCTACAGTAGTTAGATTCCCCCACTATAAGGAAGAACTATAGTGAATTGAGGTCCCATCCTAGGATTATGTGCATATCACTCAATATTTGTTGAGGTTGTCTCAATCATCCCTTTTTCATACTCTTGCCATTTTGTGAGTAACTTAAGCCATGCTCTATCTATTTTATGAGTAATTTAAGTTTGAACACTCTCACTATTTTGTGAGCTTGTATTTTTTAGTATCAAATCATGCTCTATTGATTTGATATGATCTAAAAATTCCAAGAAAAAAAAAATTAAAACCAATTTATAAAATCCAAAATAATGACCATTGAACACTTATTTTCTTAAAGATTTTGGGATCCCTCACTAAGCCATAATAAATTACTTGTCATTTAGTTTTCCCATACATTTTGGACTTTTATCCCATGATCTCACTATTTTGAAAAATCATTCCCATATTCTTCTATAACATCTATCATGTTTTTTTTCTCATTATTTTATTCTATCCCATTTCTTGGGTTAACTACATTTGGCCTGAAATTTTTTCTAGATACTAGCTCCATGAAACTATGTAGTCAACATCCACTTACCTAGTGCATCTAGAGATAGCTCAGCCACTCCTATCCTTTTATTATATTCTCCCATTATATTTTTTTGTTTATTTGTCTCTTATTTTCAAGGGGTAATGTTAATCATCTTGTTTTCATCATGTTGTTTGTACTAAAATTATGATAAACCATTCTTTACTTTTGTTTTTCTTTGTTTGCTTTTCTTTCTTTTCTAGGTGTTTGTTTGTTTACCTATTGTTGGATTTCTTATTGTGCCTTGATTCAATCTATGTGTGTTCATTAGGTGATTTCTTGTGAATTGTTATTTAATACATCCATTTTTATGTGTCAACATTATCATCATGTTTTTTATCATTGGTGCATTGCTTTCACTTAATTCTTGGATTGTTTGTCAGTCCTTATGCATATTTTGGCCAAGTCCTCATGGTGTTCTATCATGATGCCTACCATAATTTGAGACAAAAAAAATCATCTCTAATAATATACATGGTAATGAATCAATGATATATCTACTTGGCACCAAAAGCATTCCTGATATAATCCAAATCATATCCCACATATAGTAATTAAATAACAAAAAAATATTCCTCCTTACTAGTTCAGGCACACATATCACTACTCACAAGTTTCCAAAACTCATATTTATCCATAGGTCCAATTTTATATCATCTTCCATATCATGTTTACCATAATTTGGGTCTAATGATTATAACCACCTTTGGGAAAATCATTGTATACCATTCCACTTACATTACCAATGATTCTGACTACCTTTGGGAAAATCATTGTGTTTCCATCCATTTGAAGGTTAATGATTATAACTACCTTTCAAAAAATAATTCTCTTTCTTATGCCTAATTAGGGCAAATTTTCATTATGATAATGCTTATAACCACCTTTGGGCAAACCATTATCTCTATCCTCCTAACAGGGGCATGTTTTTATCCTACCAATGATTATAACCACCTATTGGTAAATAATTGTTTTTAATTTTGATGATTATAACCACCTTTGGGAAAATCATCCTCTTGTTACCCTTAGCCTTTTTTTCAATGATTATAATCACATTTGGGTAAATCATTACCTTTTTTTGTTCTTTTTTATCTTGCTTATGACGATGATTCTAACCACTTATGTGAAAATAATCCTATTTATTTACCCTAACTAGGGCAACTCCATTTTCCACTGATTATAACTACCTATGGGCAAATAATTCCTTTCCACCCCACTTCATATTTTTGGTCCAATAATTTCCTCATTTTGAGGGACCTATTATTGACCCCTTTGCCAATCGCTCCCTTAAGAGGGCACCTACAGTTCATCCATTGTCATTAATGTTGTAAGCATATATAACCTTTTCATTATTTGAGAAGAATATATTGTGTTTACATCTTTCAATGCCCTCTCAAATATGGGAAAATTTTAGGAACATGAAAATGGACACTAATGGCTTCAACTGGACTTCAGATTGATTCTTACCAACCATTGAAAATTAAGCCTAAGAGTCATTGAATATACTAAATTTTCTTGTGAATAATTCATCAAATCTAAAAATCACATTAATACATCCTTAATTGGGGTATCCTACCATAATCAACACAAACCTCTCATGGATTCATCTCTAAGAAACCTATGACATCACAATTTGCAATTTAGCATGTGAACCTATTAAGTGGACAAATGCACACACGAAATTAAATAAAATCTTGAAAATGTTAAAAATAATAAGAAAAATTAATTAAATTCCTAGTTAAATTATCCATGAGTAATTAATTAAATTCTAAAAATGAAAATTCAAAAATCAAGAACATCCTAGGAATTCATAATTACTTTTTGTGAATTGTCAAGCCTTTACAAATTTTAATAAATATCTATGCCTATTCATTGCAAATCATGAGGTTTTGACACCTTTTAACTATACTAAGATTAATTAAATTACTTTGGTTAGGTTTGAACCCATTTTGTGCTTAAACTACACTCTAACTCACCTTGAATTAGGGTTATTTTCTAAACTTATAAATACAAGAATTTGCTGCTTTATTTGAAGAACTTGAACATAGTAAATTTATAATGTCATTTTTATAGAAAGAGTGAAATATATAGTGTTATAATGCCAATATCACAAGTTAAAGCCTACATTAAGCCACAAGCTATGGTGCCAAGGAGAGAAGGAGATAGCCAAGCTCCATTGCCAAAGACTCTTTGACCATAAGTGGAGCAAGCCACATGATAAATATTTTGGAGCATTTAAGGAATGTAATGAATTTGTTATTCTTTACATTTTAGTTACTTTTAACTTTATTTTTGTTCATTATGCTCCCCATATGATCCAGGCAAGTAATTATTATGCATGTTAGTGTGTTATTATTCAAGTTTATATTACTTATTCTAAAACATTATCTAACCATCCTTCTTAGATTCCATGATCACATCTACTATCTAAAATAGCTTTACAAGTTCACATGGATACATTTATCATGCTCCTAAGTGAGTTTGAGATCAAGTATGTCAATCATATGTCCATAAAGGGATAAGCACTTTTAGACCATCTTATTGAAGCTTCCCTTTAAGAAATAGAACCACTTAATTTTGAATTCCTAGATGAGTCCATAATGACCATCATAGAAACACCCTTTGATAAGTAATAATGGAAGTTTTATTTTTATAGGTCATTAACATCACATTGATTGGGGATAAGCCTATTATTTATTACACCATATGGGTCTTAATTCCCAAATCATTCTGTATCAGATTTTATTTTACTAATAACATGGTTAAATATGAAGCACTCATTTTAGGGCTTCGTCAAGTAGTATAATGGAACATCCATCATATTATAATTTATGATGAGTCTTAGTTAATCATTAATCAATTTAAAGACCACTTTTAGACCAAATATTACAAGATAGTACCTTACAAGGCCATGGTATACATTCTCAAGTAGTACATTGTCAACATACAATTTGAACACATACCTAGGGCCAGTCAAAAGATAATAGATGCCATGATTATCATTATTTATTTGATTTACAACATAGATAATAAAAAATATTATCATTTCCTCATTGAAAATATTCTAGTGCTTGCTCATAGACTTTCAACCCTATCCATGATTTGTGATATTTTTGGTGTTAGTTATATTTTGTATTTAGACCTATATAATTACCTTCATGATCACATCATTACACTAGACCTATTATGTGAAAAAAAAATTACGTTACCTATAAATCCTCTTGCTATAACTTACTTGGCCCAACCCTTTACCTCAAAAGATTTGATGGAACTTTACTTCATTGTTTAAATTCACTAGAAGCCACATTAGCATTATGATAAGTTTATGAAAGAGTATGTGGACCCCACACCAGTGAGGTCATCTTATCCAAAAATCTCCTATGTATTAGTTACTATTGGCCCACTATGGAATTATATGCAACTTTTTATGTCAAAAGGTGCTACAAATGTCAAAGGCATGCCAATTTGATTCATCATCTAGCCAAAACACTCAAAATGATGCTTACACCATAGCCATTTTCAACATGGGGACTCGATCTTGTTGGGAAGATTAACCCTACCTTATTTGATGGATATAAACACATATTTACTACCATCGAGTAAGTAAATAAATGGGTTGAAGCTATACCATTCACTTACATGACTAGAAAACAAATTTCCAAGTTCATCTTCAACCATCTCATATGTCACTATGGTATCCCATTTGACATTACATATGATAATGGTGGATCATTTCAGAATAAGTATGTCAAAAAACTTTGTTCCTAGTACAACATCACCCAACATTTTTATACCACATATTCTCCATAAGGTAATTGAAATGTAGAGGAATATAATAAAATCACTATCAAAATTATTAAATATATTGTCAATGATGTTGGCCTCAATTAACACTTATAGATTTTTTGTGTACTCTATGTATATCATAATAATTACCATACTCTAATAAGAACCACACAATATTCCATTATCTATGGCACTGATTCCATCCTTCTCATCAAATTCTAGTTACCTTCTCTATGTATCTCATTGAAACATATCCTAGATGATGAAGATTACATAGTAGCTTGCCTGCAAGATCTACAGTTATTGGATGAAAAGTGCATGGCTAGTGTAGATATCCTTCAAGCATATAAAAATAGATTATGTGTTCAATATAACAGGTGGGTCAATCATAGCGAGTTAAAGGTTGGTGAAATTTTCCTTAAATAAAATGATAAGGACACCATGACCAAGAAAAATAAGAAGGGGAATTTTAATCGTAATTAAATAGGCCCCTATGTCATTATTGTTAACTATGGCCTTGGAGAATATAAGATCACTACACTAGACAAATATGAATTTGATGAGATTATGAACATCATACACCTCAAGCATTATTTATCTTGAAATACCTGAGGTATTATCTATGAGTCTCATTTACATTATACCATACTATCACCTTCCTTATATTGAACTGTATACTATTCCTACCATACCTTCCCTAAAGACCAAAGTTTTTTACCCACCCTTTTATACCTTGGTTCTAATCCATTGTTTCTTTTGAAAACTTCATCAAGGTGATTTAGATTAAATTTTATAAGTTTAATCAATAATCTATACAAAGAGGTAGTATATTAGACTAGTATGATAGTAGTTTAGTAATTTCATTCTTCATTATTGACTTGTTCTGCCTCATTTTCTATGCTACTAATCATAACTACCTTTAGGTAAATTAGTATCATTAATCTCTACCATTATTTGCTAATTATAATTTATTGTGGTAAAATTAGGAACAACACCTTTACCATGCATTATTGAATCACTTTTCCATTCTTGCTCTATAATATGCCATTTGCCTAATTCATGAACTTGTTATAACCTAGTTAGATTCTTCCATTGTAAGGTATAATTACAATGACTTGAGGTTTCATTCTAAGATTATGTAGGTAGTGCTTGATTTATGTTGTGTTAAATTTAGTCATCCATTTAGACACACTCTCATCATTTTATGAGCTTATTTAATCCATTCTCTCATAATTTTATGAGTTTAACTATTTAGTATCTCATAATTCTTAATTGAGTTGAGACAATTAGAAATGCCAAACACATTAGTCAAAGACCTAAAAAGTATTAAAAATCATATAATCATGAAAATTGGCTTAGAATTTACATGTGAGATATAAATAAATTATAGATTTTAGTGATGGTCTATCTTGTTTTTTCATTCTATTTCTAGACTAGCTTGGTCTTTTTCCTCTCATTTTTTACAGAACTGCATTGACCTGAGGTTCATACTAACAATTTAGGTAGAACTTGGATACATGGGGTATCTTAAGTTAGTTAAATCATACCTTACTTTATTTTTTGACCATTTATTTACCTTATAAATTCTAGGCATCCTAGATATTTCATAATTAACCACTTATCCTTTTGTTTTCCCATCCTTATTTGGCCTTAACCTTACACACTCACTATTTTACGAGCCTGTTTAAGCCATGCTCTTGAAATTTTACATGTGATTTATGTTCTCTTCATTTTGTGAGCTTATTTGCATTCTCAAAATTAGACATAATAAGAATTATGAACCCAGTTCATGTGTATGAACTTGTCTATTTCATTTTATGTGGTCTTACCCTAAACCATACTTTTTCATTTCCATGCTTTATTTATGTTGATGATTTAATATTTTTTGATGTTATCTCCTCTTTTATCATGCTCTAACCATTTTATGAGACCATTCCCATATTCTTATACAAGTCAATCATGCTTATTTATCATCAAATTTTATTTTATCTTATATCCTAGGGGAATTACATTTGGCCTAAAGTTCATGTTAGATCTTATGATCATGGAACTATGTAGGTAGTGTCCACTTGCCTAGTGTATCTGGATTAAGCTTGGATATCCCTTCCTTTTCTTATATTCCCCCAAATTTTTTGTGTCTTTCATTGTCTCCTATAGCTTAGGGAATATTTTTGTCAACATGGGTGTCATTTTCTCCCTATAGCCCAGGGGAAAACTTATTCTAATTGTTCTTGTATTATTGTACTTGCATTGTTATTATTTGCACTAACATTATGACTAACCATTGTTTGTGTTTTTTTTTATTTTTTTATTATTTTATTCACTTTTTTTTATTGTTGTGTTTCTATTTATTGGTGTTTTGTTTAGTTTTATTTATTTATTTGCTTATTTATTTACTATCTTTGTTATGCCTTGGTCTATTCTATATGCATTAATTGGGTGATTATTTGTGTATTATATTTAATTCTATACATATTAATACATAAAAATTGTCATCATGTTTTTTTATCATTGGTGCATTGTTTTTAATAAATTATTGGATTGAGAGTCAGTCCTTATGCACATCACAGTCAAGTCATCATGTTATTTTATATCATGGTGCATACCATAATTTACTTGTTATCAACCCATATAACACCTTTATTTAGGGATGATTTTTTATTACACAATATGTACTTCACACCTCGACTAACATTGGAATGATCTGAGGTGTGGGACACTTGCTCTTAGACTAGATCTCTAGTTTTGATGAGGTTGGCTCCTCTAATGTATCACTTTTACTCTGCATATCAAATTATTGTGATTTTTAGGATGAAAAGGGTAAAAATAATAATTTAAAGGGAAATACTTTTCTATTATTGGTGATGTCATTGTATTTATGGTTCATCCTCTTTATTTGAGATCCTAAAATAATGATAAGACAAGCAAATAATTGAATCTACAACTCCAAATGACTCCTATGAAGTAGTATTTCACATGGAGGTTTCTTAAAGTGACTAAATATTGAGTAAAATGATGGAATAGTCCTAAATCAGGGAACTAACCAATAAATTATATCCACTATTATAAAAATTGATTAACATTAAACATTGAACATCACCTGCATAAGATGACACACTAGTAGCTAGGTGAAATTAGGACCTACCAAGGGAGAAAGTAATACCACATCTAAAAATAAAACCAATATAATCACACTATACTAGAATAATGGAATATAAAAATAATAATTTATTCATCTCAAAAGGTTACAAATATTAATCTTGGTAGAGTTTAATCATGCCCAAGAGAGGGATCCTAAAAATTGGTTTGAAAACTTGATTATGTAGAAAAGAGAAGCTCTAGCCAAGAGATTGGTGTAAAAGAGAAGAATAAACATAATCTCAAGTAAATTTTGAGTTTAAATTGATATTAATAGTCTTAAATATATATCATTTATGTGAAATGACATGCATGAGATCCTTTTGGTGTTGGAATGAAGTGGTGGGCCCATTGACTTGTCAAACTTCTATTGCATGAATACTATGGATTTTTTTGGATAATGAATTACACTTAAATTGAGTTAAATGTGTGTTAAATCACTTATTTTTCATGAAAACCATGGACCATTCCACTTTGGATTAGCTAACTCATGGTTAGTCAACTCATAGTCATTTGCACTTAAGACTAGTCAACTCCCACCTAAGCCTTTATTTGCTTGAATTGGTACTTTAGACTGAGTATTCATGGAAATTACCCTTTAATATTAGATAATTTTCATGAAAAAATTGTAATAACTCAATTTATATCTCTTTAATGCCATTTTTTACCTCAATTATTTGATTAAGTAGGCCTACTAGGCAAACTTGGCCTAATAGCCTATCTTATTTCATTTGATGACCTTAGAATCTGAATAAAACCATGAAACATATAAATTATGGTGATATTTAGGCCTATTAAAACCCTAAATATCATTAAATATATTATCCTAATGAAAAAACACCTACAACTTAGATAAAATAGTTGACTAGGACAAATTACATTGAATTTCCTATAGAGTAGCTATTTTAGATGAGATAGTAAGGGAACTTATAAGAATAATTTTGACAAATTGATGATTTTAATATGAAAAACAAGTCTTAAGATTCAGTCTCCATTGATTGGATTTCATGTAAACTACCTTGTACATCATCTTTGGCAATTTTTTATATCAAAAACCTATTTTATACCATTATCCATACACTTCTATACAATAATTACCATTTTGAGGAACATATATAATTTTAATTAATTTTTGAATAGGTTTCAAGTTTATCCATTATTTTTTGTGGAAATAAAATGAAATTTTCTCAAAATTGGTCATTAAGAGGGTTTGAAAGGGTTTTGGAAGTGAACCTTCTTAACAATGGTTCATAAATTACAGTACTCTAAAAAAAATTATTACCATGAATATATATAATAAATTTCCCCTAAAATTCCCTAATAATATTGGGTTACCATGCAAAAGGTATGAAAATATACCCATGTGAAGAAATTTGCCTATAGGGTTTACAAGCATTCTGGAAATGCTTATGCTCTTAGTGATTGTTCATAAATTACATCCCCTCAAAAAACATAAATTATTAATGAATTATAAGTTAATATAGGTAATAAAATAATTCTAAGAGTGTTTGGAAAAACTCTTCTTGTGGTGAAGGATACAAGCACTTTATTAGGTATTTTAAATGGGTATATTAGCCTACAAAAGTAAAAATTCCTCCTAGAACTAAAAATAACTCCTCCATTACTCTTCCCTATTTTAAATAATCGTAATGTATATTTAAATATATCATTCTATCATTCTCAATGTGTCATCTTGATTGGTATGGCTACAAGTGCCTTCATAGTGTTGTAGACCTTTAGACTAGCTTTTAGGCCTGATTAGCCAAAACTATGTTTTGGAGTTCAAGGCAAGTAAATATGGTATGGGGTGAAAAATCATAATCAAAACTGCATTAATACCTCTTCCCAACCTATATTTTCATCTTTAATGACCAAAATTTCAACTTGGCTCTTTTTTGCCTATAGACAAGTAGTTGACCATGTAAAAATAATGAGGTTCTCTAAGTTTGCAATGGACTTGAGGATGACATGGAATCTTTATTAAGTTATTATAATAATGTGTATCAAATTTTAGGTCTTAAATCCACCTATAGATGACACAAAACCTCAAAATTCTCTCAAGAATGCCTTTTAATGCTAACTATATGCATGTTATGTTATGTATAATTATGTTTATATGCTTTACCACCTTGGTTTGAGATTTAATATGGTGAAGATGCTTTTGATATGTTATTATATTCCTCCTTGAAGTAATTTCACCCTTTATTTATTAACTTTCAAACCTAAGTCACCTCACTCAGACCTTAACTCCTTCAAGAAGCTTGTTTACTTGCACCAATAGTGTTGTATGTGTGTGTTATTGAGGTGAAGAAGTGTTTAAGATCAATTTAGAATTCATTTATTACATTATAGTCCTTTTATCTCACTTGAAACAATTTCTCACCTTCTACCTATCATGTTTTACTCCTCAGATAATCTTTTTATGCTCTTGTATAGTCATAGTCCATACAAGTCTATTGTAGTACCCTAATATCAGTGATAGTGCCTTAGAATGATCTTGATACAATGCTTGAAGATATCCATTTGTCACTTGAGATGGATAATATGTATTAATATGTTCTCCTTGACTTGATTATTCTTTCATTATATCCTTAGGAAAATGAATGTATGACTGTGTTAGAGGAAATGACTTGTATGGCTATAGATCATCTTATATGCACCTAAAATCACTCACTTCATTATTATCAACTAATATTCTTATTAGTATACACTAATTATATTTAACCTATTATTCAACTAATATACCCCCCTTCTTATCCATTCATCTAATATCTTTTTCTATTATCCTACATTCACTAACCTTATTCATCCTACCTCCTTCATTTATTCGATCCTAATATAATCTTCGTTATCCATTTATATGGGAATTTTTAATTCCCATAACCCCACCTACTAACCTACACCCTAGTATTTCCTACATCCCTAGTCCCTAATCACCTACCTAATCCCTAAATAACCCCTATTTAATCCCTCATTATCCTAAAGCTAATCAAGAAGTCTTTAAAATTGTAGAAGCTCCTCCAAGTATCTAGAAGTATCTAAACTAAAGATGTCTAAGGAGTTTAATATTCTTTAAATAATCCATATCCATTATATCTCCTCATCTAACTTCTAATATCAACTCTTGATCTTCCCTCCACAATCTATATAACCAACCTCCATCCTCCATTGGATCCATCTAAGGAGATCACAACATCTTCATGCCAAAATCAATCTAGAAAAGGTGTGAGGAACTCATGCCAAATAAATAATCAAGCATCCATCATTAAAATCATTTTATCATGCCATCACTATGCCAAAAATCTGAGTCTAATTTTCAATCACAAATCCATTAGAATATCCTTGAAGGAGGTGATATGAAGCAAGGAATTTGGTAAGGTCTATATCATTATGATTTATTTCATGAATCTTTTATAATAGGTAGTTTGTGTTTTGAGTTGAATTATCTTGTTTAATTTTTAGTATGCTCAAAATCCTATTATATGTTAGAAACCATAGTCAGAGTGCATCCAACCTAATTTAATAATTTTGCTTGTTATTTATGGCTTTCCTAACCTACAAGGTCATTTGGATCAAGAAAATCTCAAAAACATTCAAATTTTGAGTGTATAGATTGTAGTCATGACATTGTACTAGTATTCATGAAATTATCTAGGTCAGTCATGATATTGTCATCATAATTAATGATATTATATTAACCATCATTTTAACAATTAACTATCTATCTAATCATGTAGGTTTTTACCCTTTGACAATCTTGTGACCTATAAATAGTGATATTATTACGCAAGTTAAAATTTTCTGTAACCTAATCATGATTTTGTAAACTAGTAATGGTTTATGCTATAAGTATTATCATTTAATAAAACCATGACTTACCCAGTCGTGACTTTGTCCTGCTAGTTACAGTATTGGGATCATGAATCATGGTATTGTAGTCTTCCATAAAACCATTAACTAATACCCTCTATCAATTAATATGTAGGGTCTATTTTGGCATTTTATGTTCTTGCAAATTATTTGTCTTGAATATAGTCCTCTATCCAATATTTTTGGAGTCTTTGTTTTAAAACTCATATATGTTAACTAACCCCGTTTTTGTATCAAGGTTTTTGACTTTGTGTGGTTTTTGTGTAGTTTCTGTGATTTTCAAGATCAAATAAGAAGACAAGGTAGGAGAAGTCAACTAAGGGATCAATACAAAAACACACACCTTTACCCCTTTTCTCATTTTTGAAAAAATCATGACTATTGAATGCATTTTTAGACTTGCAAGATTGCCCTCTATAGTAGAGATATTGAAGTTGTAGTCATGATTTTTTATTTTTTATAATTTTTACTATTATTATTTACATTTTTCAAATATTAATTTGGAAAACTGAGGATAATATATCTATGTATAGGCATAACTAGTCAAATCTAGGTTAAAATTCTAAGTGTTTATCTTAAAATTTTGATATATCTTACAATAGTTTTTCATCTATCATAAATCAAATATAAATAAAACATTTAAAATATTTGGATAATCTTATTTAACTCACAACATTTTTTTGATAACACTCTATAATTTTTTTATTTTTAACTATATCATAACTCTTAATCTGATTGAAGTAGTGATTTTATCATCTTCAGTCATGGTTTTGCAGTTTACAACAAAACCACAAGTATTGATTATTTGATAATAGTAATATTACCTATCCTAGTCATGGTTTTATCTAAACATTCATGAAATTATAGGTAACCATCATGGTCATCTCTTACCTGCAATATCACAACTTGTACGTAGTGATTTTGACCCCCCACCCCCCCCCCCCCCCCCCCGAATTATGATTTTGCACTATGTTGTTATGATTTTGTTATGATTTTTGGTCCTTTTTAAGAGGATTTTTGTGTGTGATTTTTTGTGAATTTTGAGTCACTCGAAAGCTCCCAAAAATCCCAAATTACCTTTCATGGTGAGGGGCTCCACCCCTCAACTCCACCTTGTAACGTGATAGGGAACACACCTATGACACTGCCCCTAAACCCTGTAAGGGGCACTTCCCCTCGAACGCAATAGGAGATACCACCTACATACCCATATGTCATTTAAAACTCACCCCAAATAAATTATAAATCCAAATTATGATTTTTTTAGGGTGTTTTATTAAGGCATATTTGAATATCTTGTTTCTTGTAGGAGTAAATCTAGTTAATATTCTTTTTTATTAATATCACCTTTTTGTAGATTAGATTTTGGGTTTAAAATTTTACTTTATAGGTTACCTCTTTTGATTGCCACCTAAACTACTAACCATGTGCTTGTAGGCCGCTTGTCAAAGAGTCTATTTGGCACTTTAAAAATCAAATTTTTATTATCTATTTTGTCTTGTATATATCATCTTGTTGTGAAAAATAATTTCATGTATATACTTGTGTGTGTGTGAGTGTGTATGTAAATAATCATTATATTGTGCCCCTCACAAATAGGTAATTAATTTTTTATTTAATTTTAACATATGTTTTGCTTGTTTTTCAATCCCAAAACTAGGATAACACATGACATGGAATTGATCCTTATGCACAAGCTTAGTTTACAGGGGTTAGTGTAATGGATTTCATCACCACATGCTAACCAAACTCCATGTTGTGATAGAGTATAAAATTTAGGAATAGTTATCATTAGGCTAAATGGTTGACCCCATATAGGTCAACCATGAAGGGGAAGAGTTAATTATTTAAACTAGTCATTAAAGAGAACCCTACATGGAAATATGCCACAACATACATTTGTATATATTAGGGATGCCCATAGAGGTTTTGTGTATACCTATCCTAGGACATTTTAGTCATAATAGGTCTACCATTATAAGAGTCAGTATCAACTCTCAAGTAGCCATCAAGTGCAAACAAGGTTGAGAGAGTTCAATAGATTTGATAATAGGTCACTAGCCTAAAACCTCATCTATGAAGCCATTGGATGGTGTGGGCATCAGGTTACACACCAATAAATTTAGTAATCACAAGTTTTGGCTTGCTTGCTTAGGTATGTGTTTTATTAAACCTATGTTGTTGATGAGCTGAGTCAACCTTCACCCATACGTATCCATACCTATCTAGGTCCTTTAAAAATATCACCTTGTATATTCTATCATCATCATCATTATATCACCTTGTACATCTATATCCCATCCTCACTTTTTTACATAAGCTAATCAATATCTTAGTCATCCACCCATTATGTATATTGTCTTTGTATATCCTTGTCTAGTTCTAATCCCATCTCCCATCTTATCTAGTCTTACCCACTCTTCATTTGTTTCATCCCCCATCACTTCCATATTATCTTGCACATTTTTGTCATCATCCTTATGTACCTATTATCTTTGTATATCATTTTAATTATCCTATCCCATCTCCTATCTTGTCTAATCCACTCATTATTTGGCATTCCCCTATCACTTATCTTGCACATCCTTAACGTTATCTCCTTTCACTTTGTCTTCATCCCATCTTAGTATAATCATATCCAATCACCATCACTCCATCATTCTAAGAACCTAACCTACATCTTGTATATTATTGTTTTACCCTCTTACACATATCTTTTATCTTAGGTACATCCTTCTAGTAATATCTTATCTTAATTTCACCCATCATTAGTCATATCCCATCACATATCCTAATCATATACTACCAACATATCATCTTTTATCATTATCCCATCACCTTTTATCTATTTACATACTATCCTCTTACACCCTTATCCTATTCCTCATCCTATTCTTATCTAAGCATACCCAATCATCATTATTTACCACCCTATCCACTTACTTATCATAATTATCATCATCCTTATACCTATTGCTTATTTATCATATCCCATCTTATCTAATCCACTCATCATTAGTCACAACCCTCTCCATAACATATATCTTGTCTTATGCATCCTTATATAATCATCCTTTTTATATATCACCTAGTACATATTTGACATAATACCAATGTACATCCTTTTATTATCATATCTTCTCCTCCATTATCACCTTATCTTCATCCCATCTTTAGTCATATGCTTATCACCTATATACCCCAATCCATCTTACATATTTAATTAATTTCATATCATTAAATACTTATCTTCACCTTATAAATATCATTTTTCTCTTTTACATAGACCCAATCATCAACATTTATCCCTTTATCAATCATCATATTATAAGTCCTAGTCTCATGCCCTTGTAAATAATTTATTCTCTTGTATATCCTACTAGTCATATCCTATACAAACATACCCCATCACCTACCCTAATCACATATTGTCTCATCATCCATATCATATCTTAGGTCCACTCTATCCCTTATCATTTGTATTAACCTTTCCTTCATCACCCATTTAGCCTAACCCCATCCTACCTTATCTTAGATGGATTTGTAGGGTCACATATGAGTTTAGACCATCACCATCCCATTTACATCATCCTTTATCATAACCCATCATCATTATCTTATCTTAATCACCTTCATCACATAATAACCTACCATTATACATTGAGTAAATTAGTCTATGGTTTGAGCTAGGCATATTACCTTATCCACATCATCATATCATCCTAATCCACTATCACTTATCACTTGGTCAGATCTCATACCTAGTCAATATACTATTAACATCTTATCACTTTCTCAGTTTCAATCTAGAAAACTCATCATCATCAATCTAGTTAAATCATCCTTGCCTACTCATAACTAGTACCCATCATATTATCATCTTTCTATATTTTAATCTAGGCATGCATCAAATCCTTAATCTTTTTTCTAGCTTAAAAACTATACATCATTGATAGGTCATTCACACATATTGTACTATTGGTCCAAGATTTGATCCTATCCCTACGTTATCTCAATTACATATTCACTGGCACCTATCATAAAAGCTCAGTATTTTAACCTAATTTGTTCAATAAATCAACCTAATTCATAATCTATCTTATCACCCACATCATCATCCATCATCCCCATGGATTTGGACTCAATTCTTGTAGACCGATACATCCTAGCTAACAAGGAAGAAGTCCTTTTGTGGGCACTAGATTTAGGTGCTAACTTACCCTTAGAACTTGATCCCAATCACCCCAAATTACCATCTTGTAGCCCCAAAAAATAAATATTAGCCTTCCTTGATATAATCACCCTAATCAATCAATATAACATAGAGAGTGAAGATGAATTCATTTTGTGACTATGAAAGATGGGTGATTTCTTTCCTAATGATTTTGACCCTATAAACCTAAATTCACCTCCAAAACAAGTCCAACATCAACCTTTATCCCATCCCCTTCCACTATCCACTAGCCCTATTTAAAACCCTTTAGCCCTAATTCATACCTATCCATGGTCAAATCCTTCATATATTAATCATAATCCATCACCACTCCCTCATCTTTTCTCACCCACCACAATGAACCTCAACCTCACTTTCATAGACCAATACATAGCTTCCATCAAGGATGAAATCTTATTGAAATTAATTAAGATGGGTGTTCCACTTCCTGAAGGTGTTGATCCATTTCAACTTATTGTACCTCTAACATAAATCCATTCATTTAAGTCTCCTTTCAATCCCCCATCCACTAGTCATAAGTAATCATCTACCCCTTCCCCTAATAGTAAAGGGAATACAATCTTGGCTAACCATCTATCCACCCAACCATATCAAACACCATATGATATAAAGTCCACTTCTTCCATATCAAAGTCATAAATCAAAGTGGGTCCTTATACTCCCATTTCTATATCCTTAGAATTCCTTTTCCAACAACTTATCACCACTAACATGATGGTTTATCCACCCATATGACATCTCGATCCCACCAATATTAAGCCCTATTGGTATAAAGTAAATTGATATAGTCTATATCATCAAACTTGGGGGCATTTCATTAAATGATGTTAATACTTATAAGACTATGTCTAAGACCTCATCAATAGTGGTGACATAGTAATTGAGGGTGAATTATATGAATTTAGATCCATGGGTGAAAAAGAAAAGGAATTCCAATATTCTATTCCATATCATGATCAAACCCTTCCCCTTCCAAGCCAAGTTTAGGACATCCTATCCATCCTCCATGATCCCCCATATTTAATCATCCATCCATTCAAAACAAGTCTACTCCCCATAATCTTAGTCCTTTTATATCCTATAATCCCTTTATGGGTATATATTTGCTTCATAATTTATCCCTCCATCATCTCCCTCTCATCCATCACATCAAATAACCCCCATTGAGAGGATAATCATAGATAAATCATCCTTTACTAGTCGCATAACATCATGTACATCAAAATCAACATTGGAGTTAGAGAAAGTTTTATCTACCTCAATATTATGTACAACACCAATATCTAAATCATATTCCTCATAAAAACATCAACGTTAGTTAATATTATAGTAAATGATGAAAATTTCAACTATTTTGAAGATCCCAATCATGATGATGATGATTTCATAACTAAGTTCTTGAAGGCTTTATCTAATTTTTACAGTGGATATTTTCCTACCTCAAAGGAATGTATTAGTGATCCTTTAGATATTCTTAAGGACACTTTATCCAACATTGAGGCTACAGATCCTAATGACTTTTATGAGGACTATGCTACCCATTATCACCTTAATCCATACCATCCTATTAATCCTCTAACTCACCTCCATAATCATCATATCCCAATTAATAAAGGGGATAAATGGGACTATGCACCATTGGATTCTCCTCTACATTTAACATCATATGTCACAAATACAAAGAATGAATACCCTATTATAAAAGTCACAAACCATGATCAAACTATATTTGATCTTATCCATCATAATCAAGCAAAGTCAAATCATCAGCCTAATAAAAAAATATATTCTCTTAGTGAATCCCAAAATCTTACACTAAGGTCATATAAAAGTCAAAATAATCATATATAAAGTCAAAAATCCATCTCCTCTAGTGAATCCCAAAATTAGGCACCAGGGGGCAATCAGAGTCAAATCTAATCAGTAGTTCAAAATAAAGTCAAAAATAATAATCATAAGGTTGATCATCCTCTTAATTCCTGGGTCAAATAATTAAGAAATCAAAATGTCTTGGATCCCATAGTCTCATGTCACCAATCTCAAAAATCCCCTCCACCATGTCCAAAGGTGTATACAAATATTGAAACCCAATTTTGTTCCCCCTCTCATTATATCATCCATCATGATCAAATCCCTCCTTTATATCATATATCCCCTTATCACATTCACTACATACCCCCATCCATATCGTATCCCAAATCTTTGGGTAGCATTATCCCTTATAGGGGTTACAAATACACTTGGTTAAAATGTTTAGAGGATGTTAAATAAAGAGTCAATAAATGTCACCATCACACAATCCTAGCATCACATTTTTCTAGAATTGGTGTTGGATAAAGATCATAATGATGCTATCATATTTAATTTCATCTACCTTCAATAAATTCAGATGCCATAAATAAGTTAGAAAAAATCATTCATCTAATGGTGAAAACTAGTTTTATGATGCCTTGGGCAAGGACCATGATGAAAATTGATTTCTAGCATCATGGTAAAATAATATATTGCTTGCATTGTAATTTTACACTTAAGGTAAAATCCATCCATTTCATATCCTTTTTTATCCATCCCACTTATCACATCCCTTGCCCACCTTATCTATATCACCCATCATCTTATCATTTGATCCATTATTCCTATCCATCATCCACCATCATATCATGCATCACATATCTTATTTATTTTATCTTAAACTTCATAAGGAAGTGGAAGGTGTTATTGATGTTGAAGATTGCACCATTGGTAGGAGGCTGAGCTCCTGCCTTCTCCTCATAACTATGGAAACTCCCCTCTCACTTGTGGGACTGACGAAGCTGGAGGGGAGAGTATCTAGATAAGGGATAGATTCCTTTGATGCATCATGTTCATTCTAGCAAGTGTAAATACATGTGTGTGTGTGTGTGTGTGTGTGTGTGTGTGTGTGTGTGTGTGTGTGTGTGTGTGTGTGTGTGTGTGTGTGTGTGTGTGTGTAATGGAGGGGATGAAAAGGGAGAAAGCTATAGGAAAAAAAACTACTCTAAGGAGGTTATAAACCAAAATGAAATGACCTTCTCACATCCACTCTTAAAACTAGATGAATGCAGACATACGCTTCACACTTGGTAGAATGACCAAATTGCAAAATCTTGACAGGGAGGTTTTAATGAAAACACAGAGAATAGAGGTTCACCAAAGGTGCTATGAGAGGCACACTAAAAGGTAATTTCTCTATTTCTGCACCCCAAATAAAACTCTCCTCCTGTCAACTATAGAGATGGTGCCTTGTAGACAATAGATATGCTGGTGTTAAACCTATGCAAGCATCAAGAAATAATGACTGAACACAAACAAACACTCAAGACATACTCAGAAATGTCTATCCAAGATAGAGGTAAAAATGTGTTTATTGATTCAGGTGAAATTTTGCCAAGGCTGTGCCTTACAAATGTGGAAGATATATTTTCTAAATCACAAGTCCTCAGTATATAGGAGAATAAAGGAGGCCCATTTGGCACCCCTTTTTTACAAGTGGCTCATTTGCATCCCCTCATTGGGAAGAGCAGGCCAGTCAAAACATTAATGAGCTACGTGCTTTGTCTATTTTTAAGGATGCTTCATGAAGGTGATTACATGGTTTATCTACTCATTAATGTGAAATGGAGAAAACCAGTTGCAATGCTAGCTGTTTGCATCCTCTAATGGTCAATTTGCTGGCACTATTTCACCTACTGGAGTCACTTCTTGAATCAGCACTTCCTTTTTCCACTTGGACCATCTGCTTGCTCATTCCATGCTTTTCACTTTATCTTTTCTCTATTTTGTCTCTTCTAGCTCCTTCAACTCTCAGGAGTGAACTTCCGGTGGGTCACTACATTATGGGCTCTCATGGTCAATGCTCTTTCATTTGAAAACAAATGGCTATTTTGATGTGCTAATTTTGACATTCACACAGCCATCATTGGTTTGAAAACCAATGGATAATTTGATTTGTTAATTTTGACAGCCTCTAGGATGTCCTCATCCCTGTCAAAATGTCATCGGGTCCTTTGCTGGCTTTTTGTAGCTTTGCTTTCATCTTAGCACCCTCTCTACGGGCACTTATTTGCCTTTGTATCTCCTTAGCACTTTCTCGAAGGGAAAGTGACCCTCTAGCCTTTAAAAGTGCCCTTTGTATTTGGGCTGAGAGTCCCCTGAAAGGGGCATCTTCCCTTCGGGGTCCTTCGGTAGGTCCTTTGTTCCTTCGGATGGTCTCCCAAGTTCCTGTGGACTTTTGTCTACAGACAATTTCCCCACAAACTTTTGTCTGCAGACATTTTCCCATAGACAAAAATTCCATGGAAATTCTCCCCTGCCTAGCCTTTGCTTTGTATATGTGGCCCGAATTCCTTTGGACTTTTTGTTTGAAGGAATTCCTTTGGACAAAAAGTCTAAAGGAATTCATGACTTAAATGAATCTAGACTTAAACAAATTCAGACTTACCTGGTCCTTTTCCTTTGAAGTGCCTACCCTCTGCAAAGGTATTTGAACTTGAAGACTACCCCTTAACTAACTGGCATACCCTTGAACCAAGTTGTTGAACCAAAATTATTCAACGGTTCAATGGTTGACTGATGAGTCGACTGATTGAACTAGGGCAATGAACCAAGTGTTTGAACTGGTGGCCTTGAACCAAAATCATTGAACCAAACCATTAAACCAAAGTTTGAACCATCAATTCAACCAAACATTGAACCACTCGCTTTGAACCTAGCTCATTGAACCAAGCCATTGAACTGAAATTGGTTCAACAGTTCAAGCAGTTCAACCATGTTGAATTGAGATGTTTGAACTTGAAGATGCATGAACCAATTGCCGATTGGAATGAGGGGCTGAACCAAAGTGTTGAACCAAGCTGAAGAACCATGGCATGAACTTGTGCAACCTGAAAATGATTGGCATTGAATAGCAAGGGAAGAAGGGGACCAAAAATTTTGCTTGAAGGCAAAGTTTGGTCAACAAACTGGTGACTCCCAGGGGAAGCATGCTTGCTATGCTTAGGGACTAGTTGCCTTGAAACCCATTGGGTATGGAGTCAGATGGTAACTTGAGAAACCAATAATAGTTTTGATAAATCTAGAACTATTCATGTAGATCTACCTCCAAGGAAATGAAAACACACACAAGACTAAGAAAACTACTACTTGTGCAACAACACTTAGGGGAAATAGGGAAATAAAACAAGGGAAAATATATACAAATGAAAGGCAACTCACTAGCAATGCTTTAGATATATCCCATTAAATGGGATATGCAGTTCTTCACCATCTAACTTGGAGAGTTGGAATGCATTATGCTACTTGCACTGAGTGATTATGTATGGATCACTCCATAGGGCATCAAATTTTACATGCTTTCCAGGCTTAGCTCGGTCTTTGTCCCATTTCAAAACAATGTCTCATTTAGAGAAATATTTTGATGAATAATTCTTGTCAAAGTGTCTCTTCACTTGCTATTGGTGACTGGTCATAGAAGCCATAGCCTGATCCCTTGTCTCTTAGAGCTCCATCAACTCACACAGCCTGACTTCCATGTTATTTCCTTCTTCTAATTGTAGCTGGTGAGTGAGGTCCAATGATAGAATTTCAAGTGAGATGGGAAGCCTAGCCTCCCTTCCATATATGAGTGTATATGGAGAATTTTGGATTGCTCTCTTTGGAGTGATTCGATCGGCCCATAGAGTTGTCTTTAGCTTGGCATGCCAAGTCCTTTGATTTTCTTCCATGGTCCTCTTTATGATTCTAATCAAATTTTTGTTGGTGGACTCAGCCAACCCATTCCCTTGCAGGTAATAATTGGATGAAGTGCTGAGGTATATACCATACCTTAATGCCGATTCACTTATATTGGTTCCCAAAAAAGCTAAGGCATTATCTGATATTATGGTGGCCGGGACTCCAAATCCTGTTACCAAGTCCTCATAAAACTCTAGGACCACACTTTCATTTGCTTCTTTCAGAGCAATAGCCTCCACCCACCTTGTCAAATAGTCTGTAGTAGTCAGGACCCATTTATGTCCAACACTAGAGGGAGGATTGATCATCCCTATGAAATCCAGGCCCCACTGCATGAATGGTTGCTCCCCCTGAATAGGCTATAGAGGCATGGCAGCCAACCATTGTTTTCCATTGAAAAGTGCACACTTATGGCACTTTCTTACCTAGGCATGGGTGTCCTTGAAAAGAGTAGGCCAAAAATAGCTAGATCTCATTATCCTTACTGCAGTAGCTCTAGGAGCGAAATGGCCACCTGCCGGCCCATCATGGAATTTAGATAGTACCTTATCAGCCTAGTTTGGGTCAATGCACCTTAGAAAGAACCTAGAGATATCCTTCCTAAACAATACTTCATAAATTAGGACATAAGGGAGAGACTGGAGCCTGAAGTACCTTCTTCTGGTCCTATCAAGACCCTGTGGGCATTCACCAGTGAGAAGGAAATGCCTTAGTACTAATTTCCAATCCTTTATGATAGTTAGTTCCTCTGTAGTGGTTGCATCATGAATTAGCAAGCTATCTTCCCTTTTTTGCTTGAAGTCTATAGCAAGCTATTCACACAGGCCTCTTCCCCTCACCACCTTGGTGATCTTAATGTCTACGTCATACTCCATCACTTTAGTGATCTACCCTACTCTCTTCTCATTTAGGTCTCGATTGGTCAAGAAATCCTTGATGCTAAGATGTGGGACCATGAGTTGAATCATGCTGTTAGATAACATATGCCTAAATTTCTTTAGGCTCCACACTACTGCCAGGACTTGATTCTCTACATACATGTATTTGACTTCAAAATCCTCTAACCCTTGGCTAAAAAAAGCAAGTGGTTGCTTGAGGTCATCAACATTTGCTTGGGTAAGCATGGCGGAGATCACCTCTTCATTGTTGAAAGTGTAGAGGTTGAAGTCTTTGTTGAAGTTGGGGCTGAACAAAGTAAGAGCCCGAGTTATGGCCTACTTGATGGCTTTAAAGCTATCCTTTCTTTGAGTTATCCACTTAAACTCCTCACCCTTCCTTAGCATAGAGGTTAGTGGCTTGACTATCTCTGCAAAATTTGAAATGAATCTCCAAATGAAATTTATCCTACCAAATAAGCTCTATAGGCCCTTCTTGTGCTTTGGTAGGGACATCTCCAGGATAAAATGAACACTCTTAGGGTTAATGGATAAGCCTTCCTTGGACACGATGTGGCCAAGGAGTTTCCCCTCATGAACAATAAACACACACTTCTTTGGATTAAGAGAGATGCCAAATTCCCTACACCTTTCAAAAATCTACCTGAGGTGTTCTATGTGTTGGCTCACCTTCCTGGAGAACACCATCACATCATCAAGATATACCAGCATGTTGTTGTTTATCAAGCCTCCAAAAGCCATGTCCATGGCTCACTGAAAAGTAGAGCCAACATTAGATAGCCCGAATGGCATCTTCTTGTAGGAAAACGTTCCCCATTTAGTGGTGAAGGCCATTTTGTGTTGGTCATAGCCTTTCACTAGAATCTGATTATACCCTAAATAACCATCTAAGAGGGAGAAATGCTCGCTACCAATTACCTTCTAAAGGATCTACTCCATGCTTGGGAGGGGATATTGGTCTTTTAAAGAGACTTTATTAAGGTCTCTAAAGTCAACACATAGCTTGATCTCCCCATTCTTCTTTCTAACAGGAACAAGATTGGCCAACCAGGAGGAATATTTGATTGGAAATATAATTTTGGACTCAATCAATTTAGCCAGTTCCCTCTGAATGAGGGGCTCAATCATCAGGGTGATGGGTCTCTACTTCTGCATGACTGGCCTAACACCTTCTAATTCAATGGTGTGCTAGGTGAGTCTTAGGTCAAAGCCATTCAAATAATTGTAATCCCATGCAAAAACATTGGCAAATTCTTGACACAACAAAATGAAAGCCCACCTTTCTTGAATCGTGTAGACTTTTCCAAGTGCAAGTAGATTGTCCTTAAAGATTTAAACCTTTTCGTAATTCTCCTCTTTAGTTTTGATGCATGCCTTGTCATTTCTAAATTGGTCATCTCCATTGAAGATGCTCTCAAGCATGACCAAACCTTTAGGGAGTTTATTGTTCTTTAATTAAACAATCTGATTGCCATATTGCTGCTACAATTTTGCCTAGTTCTGTGTTGCAAACTTAGCTTCCTCCTATAAGAAGAAAGCTATTTTCTAGTCATTTTCAAAAACCTACCAATTTTCAATGTTATCGAGGTCAAAGGGTTGAACTACCACCTTCAAGTGGTGTGAACCACAGTCTTGACTTATTTCCCTTGAAACATCAAATTGAGCACCAATTGTTGCTAGTCTATCTGCTTGTTTGTTATGCTCTCTAGGAATAGAAGCGATATTAAAAGTAAGGAAATCTTCCACCAACTCCTAGACCCTATGTTTATAGGACTTTAGCAAGGAATTCTTGGTCAAATTCAGGCCTCTCACCTAATTTATAATTAGCTCACTGTCTCCCAAAACTTACAACTCCTTAATCCCTCTTTTTCCTTACCATTCCAAATCATGGATAAGGGACTCATATTCTGCAACATTGCTTGGTAAGAGAAATGGAAAGGGAAAGCTAAAAAGTACCTATCCTTTGAAGGGGAGACTAACATCACCCCATGACTAACTTCTAGCATACTTTTGGAACCGTCAAAATATAGCTGCCATAGGCCTAGGTCCTCTTGGCCTGCCTTCATTATATTTGGTATGAAGGCACCCTCTTTGTGCATGTAGTAGACTCTAAGGTATGCCTCCTCTATGAACTTGTAAGGATCGTGTTAGAAGTTATCATTTCCCCACTCATCCAAGAGTAGGTCTACAACTCCTTCATGAGTAGAGGATGGAGATTGGTCTGTCTGGGACTCTTTTGGGTCGATAATGGTGTAACTGACATTCACTACCTTGGGTAAATATGGTTCTAGATGGTCCTTGTAGAGTGGTTCAAATTTTATTTTTACCTTGGTCCTATACTTGGTTCTGAAAACTAGATATGACCAATTTGCTGCTAGATAGCCACCTATCTTTGATGTGAAGTCCGTGGACAAGCAAATTACAAAATAAGGAGGAACATATACTACCACTATATCATGGGGAATTGATAAGTTTGGGCAAGCATCCAATGTCAAGCCTAAAACCTTCAAAATCCCAACTATTTTTGTAGGTGTCCCATCTAGCTATAGGACTCCTTTGTTCATCTCTTCATATTTCAGTCCCATCTTGTCAGCTATGCACTTAGGCATCACTGAGGTACTAGCCCCACTATCAATGATGTAGTTGTGTACCAAGAAATACCCTATGACCAAGGATACATAGAAAGGGGGAATTTTCCCTTCCTTTTTTACCTGACCTAAAGTGGAAGGCTATCCATTTGTCATCAAGACATTATCAGTGCTTATTGGAATAGCTTATCGATCTAGCTCATGCAATTCCTTCTTCAATATGTCCTTCTATCCTGGAAGAGATAATGAATCCCATAGAGAGATGTTCATATGCAACCTCTTCATCTGGTCCACTATATTGACCTAGGGACTGCCTCCCTTCAAGCTTTCTTTGGAGCTAATTCCCACCTGAGCTGCGGGCTAAGGGGTTAAAGGTATAAATGGTTGTCTAAAGTTTGGGGCCTTTAAATTTGAGTGTGATGTAGAGGTACTACTAAAATTTGGGTGGTAGCTTGGGCTTCTCCCATTGCTCTTCTCTTAAATCTTGTGTTAGCTACAACACAATTAGCCTAATTGTCTACAGTGCCCACATAATTTACTAAATAAAATTCCCCTTCTAGATGATTCATGAGGGTAGAATCCAGTTGGGCCTGATTGCCACTTGTGTTGGGTTGCATTGGAGCCTCAAAGACCTGGGAATGAGTAGCTACCTAATTGTCTACATTCTAGAAATAACTCATCATCTCATTTGTGTAAACAACTTGTTCTTGACTATATCCCATGGTTGAAGAACTTGGTTGCTCCTGTACTAGATTGTTATAAACCGGCACCATGACTTTAGATGACAAAGGGGGGCTTGAGTTGTAGTTCTAAAATGGTCTGGTCTGAGTGAGCTGACCCTATCCTTGATTATAGTTTTGAAAAGGGGGTCTAAGGGCTTGACCATAATGTTGGTATCCCTAGTTTGGTCTGTTCCTTTGAGCTTGCTACTTTTTTAGGACTACAAGTTCATTTGACATGCTCTGCAATAGACTCTTAACTTCATGAAGCTCATTATATGGAACAACAACTGGTTTCTCTATACTAGGTAGAGGGGCTAATGTGGGAGTAACGATTTGAATTAGAGGTAGCATTTCTGGGAAAAGTGGCATGTGAGGCTTAGGGGCTATTTTCCCAGCCTCTACTAAGCAATTTTTAGTTGTTATGGATATGTCATAAGCAGTAGGTAGTATGTGCCCTCCCATGGATTCAATCATCATAACAATATCACTATTTAATGCTCTTAAATAATACAGGAAAGCATGGCTAGGAGTCGGTCTTACCAAGATGGGAATTCTATCCCAAGTCTTTTGAAACCACATGTTGAAATCCTACATATACTCATGTGGAGCTCTCTTTGTGGTCGTCAGCTACTCAGCAAGCAAGAGGCCATCACTCTTTTCCCTAAAATGATTTGTCAACTGAGTGCCCAATTAATTCCAAGAATGTATTGAATTTATAGGCAAAGTTTCATATCAGTCAAGAGCCTTGCCTTTGAGAGACAGTGCTAGCAATCTGATGGTGATATTTTCCTCTATTACATTGTGAATATTGTAGAGGTTAGCAATATTACTAATGTGCTCAATGACTGTAATGGGCCCCTCTCCATCGAAAGAATGCACATTTTTGAGGGCTATTTTCAGAATTAGATCATAATGTGGGATATTAAAGGGGCTCTGACCACAAAAAGCCACAAAAGGCAATGCCATCACTGGGATGGGCTATAATTGAGGCTCTATTGTGTATGCATCCCTTATAACATGTCTAGGAGGATTGCTTGTTGGATAAGGATGGGTCCTCTCAAATCTTAGTCTTTTTGTAGAGTTCAAAGGCAACTCAATGAAATCGAAAGGAACCCCTTTTGAAGCAGACCTTGTGGTGACTTTAGGTATAGAAAGTTAATAACTTGGTCTTGATTAAAAAAATGAAGCTCTTACCAGTGGAGTCACCAGATGCTAGAAAAGTTATATTGCTGTGATAGGACCAACATTAATCCTAAAACCTTACTGAGTTGTCAAACTGAGTCCCACCAGGCATGCCAAAACTATTGATGCCAGATGCTAGAAAACTTATATTTCTATGACAGAACCAACATCAATCCTAAAACCTTACTGAATTATCAAACAGAATCCCACCGGGTGTGCCAAAATTGTTGACATCAAAGATTGCACCCTTGGCAGGAGGCCGAGCTCCTTCCTTCTCTTCACATCTATGGAAACTCCCCTCTCACCTGTGGTACTAGCAAAGCTAGAGGGGGGAGTCTCTAGATAAGGGCTAACTCTTTTTGATGCATCATGTTCATTCCATCAAGTGTAAATACATGTATATATATACAAATATATAATGGGGGGAATGAAAAGGGAGAAAGCTGCAAGAAAACAAACTACTCTAAGGAGGTGATACACCAAAATGAAATGACCTTCTCAAATCCACTCTTAAAACTAGTCGAATGCATACATACGCTTCATACATGGTAGAAGGACCAAACTGCAAAAGCTTGATAAGGAGGTTTTAATGAAAACACAGAGAATAGAGGTTCACCGAAGGTGCTATGAGAGGCATACTAAAAGGTAATTTCTCTATTTTTTCACCCCAAATAGAACTCTCCTCCTGTCAACTGCAGAGATGGTGCCTTGTAGATAATAGATATGCTGGTGTTGAACTTATGCAAGCATCAAGAGATAATGATTCAACAGAAACAAACACTCAAGACATACTCAGAAATGTCTATCCAAGATAGAGGTAAAAAATGCATTTATTGATTCAGGTGAAATTTTTCTAGGGTTGTGCCTTGCAAATATGGAAGATATCTTTTCTAAATCACAAGTCCTTAATATATAGGAGATGAAAGGAGGCCCATTTGATGCCCCTTTTTCACAAGTGGCTCATTTGCATCCCCTCATTGGGAAGAGCAGGCTAATCAAAACATTAATGAGCTGTGCACTTTGTCTATTTGTAAGGCCACTTCATCAAGGTGATTACATGATTTTTCTACTCATTAATGTGAAATGGAGAAAACCAGTTGCACTGCTAGCTGTTTGTGTCCTCTAATGGTCAATTTCATGGCATTATTTCACTTGCTAGAGTCACTTCTCAAATCAGTGCTTCCTTTTGCCACTTGGACCATCTACTTGCTTTTTCCATGCTTGTCACTTTGTCTTTTCTCTATTTTGTCTCTTCTAGCTCCTTTGGCCCTCGAGGGCAAATTTTTGATGGGTCGCTACATTCTGGGCTATCATGGTTAGCGCTCTTTCATTTGAAAACAAACAGCTATTTTGTTGCACTAATTTTGACATTCACATGGCTATCATTGGTTTGAAAACCAATGGCTAATTTTCTTTGTTAATTTTGACAGCCTCTAGGACATCCTCGTCTTAGTCAAAATGTCATCGAGTCCTTCGCTGGCTTTCTATGGCTTTGCTTTCATCTTAGCACCCTCTCTATGGACGCTTGTCTACCTTTATATCTCCTTAGAACTTTCTTGAAGGGAAAGTGACCCTCCAGTCTTTGAAAGTGCCCTTTGTATTTGGGTCGAGAGTCCCCCACAAGGGGCATCTACCCTTTGGGGTCCTTCGATAGGTCCTTTTTTCCTTCAGATGGTCTCTTGGGTTCCCACAGACTTTTGGCTGTGGATAATTTCCCCACAAAATTTTGTCTGCAGACATTTTCCCATAGATGAAAAGTTCACAAAAATTCTCCCCAGCCTGGCCTTTACTTTGTATATGCAGCCCGAATTCCTTCAGACTTTTTGTCCAAAGGAATTCATTCGAACAAAAAGTTTGAAAGAATTCGGGACTTAAACGAATTTAGACTTAAACAAATTTAGACTTAAATAAATTTAGACTTACCCAATCCTTTTCCTTTGAAGTGCCTACCCTCTGCAAGGGTATTTGAACTTGAAGAGTGCCCTTCGACCAACTGGCATACCCTTAAACCAAATCATTAAACCAAAATGGTTTAATGGTTCAACTGTTGCATGCTAATGAACTAGCTAATGAGTCTACTGATTAAACTAGGTTGATGAAACAAGTGTTTGAACCAGTGGCCTTGAACCAAAATCATCAAACCAAACCATTAAACCAAATTTTGAACCATCGATTGAATCGAACATTGAACCACTCGCTTTGAACCCAGCTCATTGAACCAAAATTGGTTCAATAGTTCAATCAGTTCAACCATGTTGAATCGAGATGTTTGAACTTGAAGATGGATGAACCAATTACCGATTGAATTGAGGGGCTGAACCAAAGTGTTGAACCAAGTTGAAGAACCGTGGCATGAACTTGTGCGACCTGAAAATGACTAGCATTGAATAGCAAGGGAAGAAGGGGACCAAATATTTTTATTGAAGGCAAAGTTTGGTCAACAGGTGTCTTGAACAATTTTTCCACAACCATCTTGGCATATCCTCTAATGGACACTTAGTCAAATAACCATCTAGTTCCTTCATGATGTGGTCATTGTCTATCCGTAGTCTATTCATCCTTAGTCATCATCATTGTCACCATTTATCATCCTATCCATCATCCCTCCATCCTTATATTGGTTTATAGGCTTGGTATTCCCTTTTCTAGTAACCCCATTTGTACAGTGTATATACATATCCCAAAAATCCATAAATTTGAAAAATGTCAAAAAACTTAAAAATCATAAAATTTGAAAAAGACAAAAATAAGCCCATTGTGTCATGTCTTATATCTAATCACTTAGTCACATTCATATCCATCCATCTCATATTTTTACATCTTTTAGATACCACATTTAATCTTGAGACAAAATTATAGTGGTTACCCTTCCCTTCATATATTCTATCTCATCTTGTTGGCTAGGTCTTATCAACATACATCACCTTGTCAAAGACTTTAATCTGGCACCCATCACTTGTTATCAAGGTCTTTTCTTACATAGAACCCATCGATTAACCTTTGTTAATATGGAAGGTAATTGATCCCATCACTTTCATATCATTTCATCTTCATACCTAGCACCCATCTATTTACTCCTTACTAGTGTGAAAGGTATTTGTTACCATCATCTCCTAGTATCCTTGATAGATCAGATCTTTGCAAGGCCTTGTCTATTGGTAATCCTTGGTTATCACTTGTCTAATCAACTTCCTTAACCACTTTTAAATTCATTTTCAAGATTAAATAAATATTCAAAGACCTTATCACACCCCATAATTTCATTCATCCTTATATCCTAAACTAGGGGAAACATCTCATCTTAATCATCATATCCCAATCCAAGTGCTCAATCACCATCATAACCAATTTAGTCCAACAGCTTATGCCATCCTTAGATAAGACATTGTGACATTACATGTAGACACTTGTCTATTATTTTTCTAGTGTTTATTTTGCATCATGTATATATCTTTTTTTTTTATGTTTTATTTTCATCGTGTCTTTTTGGGAAATAAATGAGGATGATATGAGGAAACGAAAAGTGCCCTCGAGGATGAAGATTTCACCATTTTCCCACGCACTTTGGCATTATGTCCTCTTGGTTATATATATCATGGGGTACACTACCAAGTTCCATATTTAATGGATTACCTAGACTATGATGAGCTTTATGACATTTGTGATGGATTGATCATCTACACTTTCATCACTTATCTAATCATCTTATCAACCTTATTATCATCATTAATCTAATCCTCACAACCCATCTAACTAACATCCAATATTTTATCCTTATCCCATCATCTAATTCATATCCTATCCTCACTAATATCATCCTTTAATACCTAATCATCATCATCATCATCATCATCATTTTCTATCTACTAGTCAGAACTACATCAGCCTGAGGTCTTTTCAAACTATGTAGGTAACACTTGGTTATGTTTCAATGCCTAAAGATAGCTTATCCATTATCTCTATCATCCATCATCATCCCCCCATCTTTTATCAATCAAATAATTTTACTACTTAATCATATTGATTCTTCTCTATCATCACCTACATCATCTTGATCAATTTAGCTTTGAGCTAAGCCCATCCTTAATCTAATCAAATAAATCATATTATCCTAGCCAATAGCTCTCCCTTTCATGTGTATTTACTTGGTATATGTCTAAAACTTACATCATTTTAATCCTATCAGCATCTTCTTATAGTTGATTCCTCCTTAGGATGTGTCAATAACCATGAAACCTATCACATCTATTCCTTATGCATGTGTCCTTATTATGGGCATCATTATCAATTTATAGCTCACTGCTCAAGTCAAATTCATCATTTTCTATCTCCCATCTAACATCCCATCCCCTCATCTTTCCATCACATCCCACCATTCATTTCTTCTTTCAAGTGGCCATCCATCTCATCCTTCCTTATATGTCCCCTCAAGGGGGCATCATATCCCATAATATCATTTACTAACATTAATCCATGACATGGTTTTTATTAGAAACACCATTACTCCTTCCACTTTATCCACTCATAGTTCCCTTTCAAAGAGGGGAAAAATATATGCACCTTAAATTTCCCACTTCATTATTATCAACTAATATTCTTATTAGTCAACACTAATTTCACTTAACCTATTATATTACATTAATATATCCGCCTTCCTATCCATTCATCTAATATAACTTTCTATTATCCTACATTAAATAACCTTATTCATCTAACTTCCTTCATTAATTCTATCCTAATCTCTATTATCCAAATCTAATCTCAGTTATCAATTTATATGGGAATTTTTAATTCCCATAACCCTACCTACCCACCTACTAACCTACACCCTATCCTTTCCTACATCCCTATTCCCTAATCACCTACCTAATCCCTATCTAACCCCCACCTAATCTTCAACTATCCTTAAGATAATAAATAAGTCTTTATAATTGGATAAGATCCTACAAGTTTCTAGAAGTCTCTAAACTAGAGACTTATAAGGAAATTAATATTCCTTGAATAATAAATAGCCATTAGATATCCTCATCTAAATTAATTTATAAATTCTTGATATTCACTCAAAAATATATATAACCAACCTCCATCCTCCACTGGAACCATCTAAGGATCTCATAACATCTTCATGCCAAAATAAATCTACAAAATCTTGTGAGGAAGTCATGTCAAATCAATAATCAAGCATTCATCATAAAAATCATTTTATCATGACATAATTATGTCAAAAAGTTGAGTATAATTTTCAATTAAAAAAAACCATATAAACATCTTGGAATCAGGTGATATGAAGCAAGGAATTTGGTAAGGTCTATATCATTATGATTTGTTTTATGAATCCTTCCTAATAGATAGTTTATGTTTTGATTGACTTAGCTTGTTTAATTCATAGTGTGCTCAAATTCCTACTACACATCCTTACATGGAATTTATTGTGTTTGAGTCCTTTTAAGGCCCATAATTATTTTTTGAACTTATATCATCCATCACTTGAAACATCTTATTAAAATTGATATGAAACCTCTCAAGAACTCTACCTCTCAACTTGTGTACTAGCTTGAATAAAAGTATTCTATTCATATAATTGATATATGTGAATTAATGAGGTGAAATTAATGAGTCATTAAGTGTTTTAAAACCCTAACTTAATCCTTAACCTCACATCATCATGATTCTATGAACCTTTCATACCTTGGCGACTCCTTCATGGACCACTGTGTCTAGAACCACTTTTTTCCCTCTTAAAGACAGGTCTGCTATTATAAGCTTGACTTTATTCTTGTGACTGTAGGTCTTGTTGGATATATTATATGAATAATACCATTTTATTAACCTCTAAATATTTATAAAAAAAACCCTTTGAACCATCAAAATGACTCATAAACCTCTACTTGGTACAAGTCATAACATACCATTCATAAAGTACTATATTGACGTAATTCCAATTTACACTTAAGAAACATTCCAACCTATTATAGGTGAGTGTTTACATTAAAATTACAATTATTCTAAGATTTATCCCTTAAAGGTTTTATTTTTGTGTTAAATTTTATAACATCACCTTGAAATACTTCCATATACATTGTTATTATTCTAGTTTGAGAGCAAACTCCTCTGTCACCTTAGCATGATTGTATCCTTGTGGCTTTTAGGTGATTGTAAGGATAATTAAGAAACTTTATATGATTATATATTTTGTAAATAGATAAAAAAAATTCTCAAAATACCTTCACTTTATTCCTTGATTGTTATAGTCACAATAACCTCATTAAAGGTCTTAAACCTTGAAAACTCTTTCATAGCTTGAAACCCATTGGTTGTAGTAGTGCTCTTGAAGGTTATAGATGAGTCTTTCAAGAGGTTTTGGTTATAATTTTGTTTTTTAAGAGTGACATTGCACTTAACCTATTGACTTCCCTCAACATTATGTTTTATTAAAATTACATTGGTTCATAAGACTCATCCATTAGGACATTGTGCTTGTTGGTCATGTAACTTGGAGGTTGAGCTTACCTTCTAAGAGGGCTATAAGTGGTGATTTTGAGCATGGATTTATGAAAAAATATAATTTTGATCACTATTCATGGGGTTACTTTGATCAAAATCCATAATAATCACCTCTAACCATTCTTTCTTATCATTCTATACCTCTTTAAAACAAGCCTTTTTTTCTCATTATGATTATGTTTGAATTTTGTTCATTATATAGACTAAGTACAAGTCTCAGACCTTAATGAACATTAATAAACACAAATTATCATGACATGATATCTATAATGTTCTCAAAATAAAATTCATAACTTTCTCTTTAAGATTTATGTCTTTTAGGCCTCTGTAAGGACCCATTCCATCTTATTGGTTGTAGTAAGTTGGCTATAGGTTGCATTACTACTTATTAAACCACTTAAGGGTTATAATTTTTGTTATTTAGATATATAATTAGGATAATGACTTAATACCATCTAACCATGCATTATAATGATGTAACTAGCCTCCATAATCTTAGTAAAGTCTAAAGACTTGTCAAGATATATGCCTATTGTAGATGGGTGTCCTCATTCAACCTTGTAGGCACACTTAAAAGACACTTGAGGCTTTGATGGATGTCAAATTATTATGTTGAGTTATGATTTAAACCACAATATGGATCAATAACCCTTGAAACCTTTATGATTTATAACTAACACTCATGTCTTGATGCCATAATCCATCTTTCACAAATACTATGTAGTTTATTATAATGACTTTATGAGGTCATATTTGTACAAATTGTGTTTGATTAGGCCCTAAGAAAGAATCAAGATAGTCTATTTTGGAATTATTATTCATTGTTTTTTAGTTTAAGGAGATATTTATTTTGAATACCTTCAAGGATGAATCTTCAAAAATCCTCTTCCTAGTACTTTCATGAAAAATACTTGGCTATGTTTTTGACTATAGATGACTACTTTATGATAGCTTGGCATGTTTTAAGAGGCCTCACACAAGATTATTATGACTAGGATGACTCATTATGACCTTTTTTCCTTATTCTAATAATACAATGGAATGGATAAGGGTGAAAAATCATTATTGGAGGATGGGGAACTATGAATGGAGGGTGGAGAGAAGCTTACACAATGAGAAATAGTAGTGAAAAATAGTGATATGGGGATGAATAAAATGAAGGTGGAAATGAGTATAAAGGAGCATGTCAAGACCAACATGAAGAGTAATATTAAAAAATGAATATATCATCCTCAAACCTTATCAATTTTGATTCCTTTAGGTAAGGATAATAAGCTGAAAATGAAACATAGGTTTCTACTAAAACCTTAAAATATGCTAGAAAACCTTAAAGTTTGCTAAACTAACCTTTTGAGATGCTTGATATAATATGAATTGTCTTCTTGGATATTAAATATTATGAAAATTTGATAATATTTATTGGATAACATGTGAACATGGTAGAGTCCCCTTCAAACAAGAAAACAAGAAAACTTGAAAATCCTTCTCTCTTGAACTATAAAAACTCCTTTAGAAGCATGTAGACTATAGAGTTATACTATTGACCTATTTATGAGTTAAATATGACCCTCATAAGTGTGAAAAGGAACTAAAAAATTCCATATAAGGATGAATAATGTTCCTAAGAAGCTATAAAACTAGAATTTTCTTGAAATGATGCTTTGGTGAGGCTAAATTGTAGAACACTGGTTGCCTTCATGGATACAAAGCTACAGATATATGCCATGAATTCAAATGGATGATTCATGAGTGATAATATATCAATTTTAGATTAAATAACTATAGTATTAATCTCTCTAAGTATAATTTATCTATAAATTTTTTTAGACCTGTACCTTCTCTCTCTTAATCATACAAAATGCAAACTTAAAGGCCTATCTTTATGTGGAAAGAAGAAAAGTGATTGTAAGAGATTAGTTTTGAGCCTGTATAGCATAAAATTGACATGAAATTATTCATAAATACCTATCATTCCCTGATATTCTTGTTTCTAAGCTCCACCATTTGGATGGTTGTATAAGTTTGTATTATTCTTTGAAAATGCATGAAATAATCTCTTTCTAGACATTTTATTCATAAATTGAGTTTAAAACAACCAATTTTATGCATTAGGAGATATACATTAGTATTTTACATGCAAAAATAAATAAATAAACTTTTTGCATGTTCTTGAGGCCCAAATTTGGCATGTGGGAGCCTTTTTGGACCCTTTTTATGCTTAAAAACACATTAAATGACCTTTTTAAGAAATGAAACTTTATAATTAGGCTAATTTCATGTAATTTAATATTATAAAAGGTAATTTGACTAATTTTAATGGATTTTTACTCTAATTTTGAAAATTTCAAAACAATACATATCCTTTTTAGCCAAAAATATAGAGTTTTAAACCACCTTGAAAGAGTACAATAGTACCAAGAAAAGTTTTGAATTATATAGGTTGGTATTTGGCTTTGATAGGCCAAATTACCAAAATTTATGGTGACTCATAGGGCTTTACCAAAATTTTAGTTAAAATAACTCAATGGATTTGACATGACAATGACAATTTGAAACACAACTTCACTTGATGTCTCTCTTAAACATCAAAAGAACCCCTTTGGGATTTGTAACACCTCTTTTGAATATAACAAAAATAAGACTAAAATTAAATAACAACTAATATAATAATCAAAGACAACTAACTTAAGGAAATAGGAAAACACAACAAAAGGGAAGCATATTATTGCTTATGTTATTCACTTATTTAAATAATGCAAACCTAGAATAACTAACCTTAAGTGAAAATATTTCCTCCAAGGTCAAATGCAAATTTATTTTTTCCACCATATAACCTTGAATCATGATTGGCTTCTCTTGATATCTCTATTTTTTAGATAGTAGCATTTACATCTTCATAATCGTTTATGAAAATAACTAGTTATTCTAATATTAATTTTAGGTGGATGAATTATAGAAGTGAGTCTAAGACCCAGTTATATTTCTCCTAGATCCATGTAATTTTTAGGAATAATCCCAATTTTTATTCATTCATAATAAATTGATTTTTATCATGTTGGGAAGCTTTATGTGTCTTCTGAGTCATGTCTACAACAATGGCCTCTAAGAAAGAGGTATACAATTATATGATTTCTTGAGGAAATTTAAATTCATATTTAACTTCCAATTAATGAGAAACATCTAAAGATGATGAGATAATTTTATAACCATGATTGAGAGACTCAAATAAGTAATCTCCTAAGAAGATAACTTCTTGGATTTGATTGCTTGAAGAGTTGGTTGCTTCTTGTTTGATGAAGGCACCTCTCTCAACCTAGAATTTATTATAATTAAGGAATAACATCAAATAATGACATCAAATAAATCCAATGATTATTTATCATTAAGCTAAATTATATTTGGAATTTATTCAATTTTTATGTTATAATCAAGCATATCAATTTATTGATCACAATCATGAGGCTACAAGTCTTATTTTACTATTTTAGATTGGTCCACTTTTTGATCTAGCATGATCTCAAGATCAACTTTTTCTTCATCTTATTTGGCTGGTTTATACTTGTTTTATACCATTGTTACAAGATCCTATGAACTATCAAAATGAATGGAAATTATTGTGTGATCAATGAAATCTTGAGAAACCTACTCAACTTATTTAATTTGAGTATCTTACTCATGAATATCAATAACCTCTTCTTCATATACTTGTTATTTTAATTGTATCTCAACATTAACTTCATTGAATTCATCTATCTTTGCCTCTTGAGAGATTGAATCAATCCCAATGATGATGTCCTTATTATCTCACTCATTAAAATAATTTCCATATTCATATACCTCAGCTAGAACTTATTCAATTGACTAACAAAGGAGAGGCTCCTTTTCAAGAATAGGCTTATTAAATGCATGAAAATACTAAAAAAGATGATAAAGGTCCAACGGAGATGCCATTAATGAATAATTTTGTTTATGAGGTTTCTCAACCTGAACCTCCTTCACCTCCACTTTCTACTAAACTTTTTCTTAAATGTATTTCATGAAGGAAATGCCTTGGGCTCTTGAGGAGGGAGGGGTATGGGTTGAATGACTTGTAATTGCTTTCCATAACAACATTTGATCATTGCATTTAATTCCAAGTTAGAAACTAAGGTTCAATAACCTCTTGCATTGAAGCTATTGTAGCTTGAGGCATAATTTTGAAAACTTATTAATGATAAGGAGTTAAAATCCATGGATATTGATATGGGGAAGTAGGAAGTAGTGAATTTTGAGATTGAGATAGGTTACCTAATTATTCTTAATTATAGGCTAATATTCATTCATCAATAATTTGGTTCACTCTCTTTATCTCCTCAATGTCATCATGAACATTTAGTGAGTTTTGGAAGGGTGGTTCATCTTGGAATTGATTTGGCTCATATTGGGGGTAAGAATGTTCATGAGTATTATTATATTATTCGTACGAGCCACCATAATTCTAATATGAATCATGATAGGATGTGTATGGATCATTCTAAAACTAATATTAAGGATATGAATGATACAATTCTTTTCTATAGGCTACCATATCATATAAAACACAAGAAAATCAATTCAATTATGAAAAAAATTACCCTTTACCTTTGAGATAAGTACCATAAGAGTACTTGAAATTACTTATGAAGACCAATATGATGCAAATTTATACTCGAATGGCTGAATTTGTGTCACACCAGATGTGCCAAAATGGTTAGAAACCTAGATAACACCTTGATAGAAGGCTGATTACTAATATCTTAGGATATCCTTCACACCTAGACTAACATTGGAATGATCTAAGGTATGGGACACTTTCTCTTAAATCAAACCTCTATTTTTTATGAGGCTATCTCCTCTAATGTATCACTTATACTTTGCCTACTAAACTACTATGCTTTTTCAGAAGAAAAGGGTAAAAAGGATAAGTGAAAGAGAAATACTATTATACTATTGGTGACACACATGTATTTATGGTTCATATACTCTATTTGAGCTCTTAAAACATTGATAAGATAAGAAAATAATTAAATCTACAACTACAAATGACTCTTATGAAATAATATTTCACAAAGAGGTTTCATCAAGTGACTAAAGCATGAGGAAAATTATGGAATATTACTAATTAAAGGTACTAAATATTAAATTATATACATTATTATCTCAATCAATCAACCTAAAACATTGAACTTGACTTGCATAAAATGCCATACTAGTAGCTAGGTAAGATCAAGACCTACTAAGGGAGAAATTACTACCACATGCACAAATAAAACCATTATAGTCACAATATAATAGAATAAAGTAATATGAAAATAGTCACTTATTCATCTCAAAAGGTTAAAAATATCAATCTTGGTTGATTTTAATCATGCTCAAGAGAGGGATCTTAAAAATTGGCTTAAAATCTTGATTATATTAAAAAAGAAGTTCTAGCCAAGAGATTTGCATACAAGCGAGGAGTGAACTAAATATCATCTCAAGTCAAATTTTATTTCAAATTGATAAAAGTAGTCTTCAATATATCTCATATGTGTCAAATGGCTTGCATGAGATCCTTTTTGGCATTGGAATGAAGTGGTGGGCTCATTGACTTGTCAAAATTATCTTGCATGAATGCTGCAACATTTTTTTTATAATTAAATCCACTTGAATTGAGTTCAATGTTTGTGAATTTAATTATTTTTCATGAAAACCATGTAACATGCCACTTTGGATCAACTCACCCATGGTTAGTCAACTCAGAGTCATTTATACTTAAGACTAGTCAACTCCAACCTAAACCTTTATTTACATGAATTGGTACTTGTAGAATGATTATGCATGGAAATTAATTTTGAAAATAAGATAAGTAGAGTGAAAATTTCATAATAAATCAATTAATATATCTTTAATGCCATTATTAACGTTAATTATTTGATTAAGTAGTCCTACTAGGAAAAATAGGCCTAATAGCCTATCTTATTGCATTTTATGACCTTAAAATCTACATAAAAAACATGAAACCTAAAAATATGGTGATATTTAGGCATGTAACAACCCTCCATATCATGAAATAGCTCGTCTTGATGAAGAAACACCTGCAACTCAGATGAAATATTTGACTAGGTCAAATCAGCTTTAATTTCTTACATAGGGTTGTTTTAGATGAAATGGTAAGGGAAATTACAGGCATATTTTTAAATAGATGATGATTTTATGACAAATAAAAATTACTAAGCTTAAATTTCCATGGATTAGATTTCATGTAAACTACGTTGTACCTCAACTTTAGGACTTCTTTTATATCAAAAACTTATTTTCTACCATGATCCATATAATTCCATAAAAAACCATTGTTGGGACCCTCTCTGAGTTTAATTTCTATTTTAAGATTTTTCAAGTGATCCATGAGGTTTTGATGGAAATAAAATAAACTTTTCTCAAAATTGGTCATTATGAGGCTTTGGGAGGGTTTTGGAGGTGAACCTTCTTAATGATGGTTCATAAAGTAAAGTCCTCCAAACCCAAACTTGTTTCCATTAATATCTAGTATAAACCCCCCCTAAAATACCTTGAAAATATTGGGTTCTCATGTAAAAGGTAAAAAATATACCTATGTTAAGAAATTTTCTTTTAAGGTTTACAAGCATTCTAGACATGCTTACACTCTTAGAGATTGTTCATAAAGTAAGGAACCTAAACCAACATCAATTCTTAATAAATTATAATTTAATAAGGGTAATAAAATATTTATAAGATCATTTTTTGAAACAAAATCTTCACATGGTGAAAGATATGAGCACTTGATCAGGTGTCTTGAATTGGTGTCTTAGTCTACAAAATTTGAAATTTCTCCTTGGACTAAAAATGACTATTCCATTGATTATACCTCTTTTAAATCATAATAATGTATAATTAAACATATCATTATATCATTATGAGGGTTTCATCTTAATTGGTAGGGCTACAAGTGCCTTTATAGTGTTGTACACGTTCAGACTAGCTTCTAGGCTTGATTAGCCAGAACTAAGTTTTGGAGTTCAAGGAAAATATATATGATATGGGGTGAAAAAAATCATAAAACCTCAATTCATAAATCTTCCCAACCTCTATTTTCATCTTTAATGACCAAAATTTCAACCTCGCTCTTTCTTGCCTTTGAGACTGCCTATAGATAAGTAGTTAACTATGTAAAAATAATGAGGTTATCCACCTTTGAAATTTCCTTGAGGATGACATGGAAGATTTATTAAGTCATGATGATAATGTGTATCAATTTTGAGTTCTTAATTACACCTATATATTCCACAAAACCTCAAAATTCTCTCAATAATGTCTTTTAATGTTGACTATATATTATTTATATCCAGGCTATGTTATACATGACTATGTATGTTTTACCATGTTACTTTGAGATTGAATATGGTGAATATGATTTGGATATTTTATGATATTCCTCCTTTAATTATTTTCACCCTTCATTTATTAAATTGAATACCTAAGTCACCTCACTCAAACCCTAACTCCTTCAAGAATCATATTTTCTTTCACAAATAATGTTTTAAGTGTGTGTTCTTGAGGTGAAGAAGTTTTTAAGATTAATTTTAAATTAATGTAGTACCTTATAATCCTTTTATCTCACTTGATACCATATCTCACCTTTTACCTATCATGTTTTACTCTACAAACAATCCTCTTGGGCTCTTGTATAGTCATAGTTCATACAAGTCTATTATAGTATCTTCGTTTTAGTGATAGTGACTTACAATGATATTGATAAAATTATTAAATATATAAATTTGTCACTTTATATGGATAAGATGTCATCATACGTTCTCTTTGAATTGAGTTTTCTTGCATTGTATCTTTAGGAAAATGAATGTATGATTGTGTTAAAGGAGATGACTTGTATGGTTATAGGTCATCATTAGTTGACTTTGACTGTGTTTGAGTCCTTTGAATTCCCATTATTATGTGTTGACCTTCTATCATCCATCAATTTAAACATATTATTTAAATGGATATGAAACCTCTCAAGAACTCTTCCTCTCAACTTGTGTACTGGCTTGAATGGAAGGCTTCTAGGCCTATGATGGATTTAGGTTCATTAGGTAAAATGATTGAGTCATTGAGTGTTTAAAAACCCTAAATTGATGCTTTAAATCACATAATAATTATTATATTAACAATTCATACCATGGGACTTCTTCATGGAACACTGTGTCTAGAACCACTCTTTGCCTTCTTAAAGTTAGATTTTCCCTTGTAAGCTTGATAATATTCTTATGAATATAGGTATTTTTGGCTATATGATATGAATTTTACCATGTTATTAACCTAAAAATATTGATAAAAACCCATTTTAACCATCCAAATGACTTAGAAACCTCTGTTTGGTACAAGGCATAACATACCATTCAAAAGGTAATATATAGACATGATTCCAATTTTCACTTAGGAGACAATCCAACCTATTGTAGGTGAGGGTTCACATGGAAATTAAGGTTATTCTAAGATTGATCCCTTCAAGGGGTTTTTTTTGAGTTAAATTAGATATCATCACCTTGAAACACTACCATATACATAGTTATTATTCTCATTTGAGAATAAACTCCTCTATCTCTCTTAGAATGATTGTATGGTTGTGGCTTTTAGGTGAGTGTATGAATAATGGCTAACCTTGAGATTCTTATATAGTCTTGAAACAAGTAATATATTCTGAAAATCCCTTCACTTTAATCATTGACCCATATAGTTACAATAACCTCTTTGAAGCTCTTAAACTTTGAAAACTCTTCCATAGCTTGAAACCCATTAGTTGTAGTAGTGCTCTAGAAGGTTATAGCTAAGTGTTTCAAGAGGTCTTGGCTGTAATTTTAAATTTTTAAAATTATAATCCACTTAACCCCTTGAAATCCCTCATAATCATGTTTCATGAAACTTATAATGGCTCATAATACTCTTCTATTAGGATACTATGCTTGTTGGTCATACAACTTAGAGGTAGGGCCTTCCTTCTAAGAGGGATATAGGTAGTGATTTTGAGCATGGATTTATGAAAAAATATAAGTTTTATCACTATTCATGGTGTTAATTTAATCAAAACCTCTAACTATGCCCTATTATGACACTATACCTCCTTAAAAATAAGCCTTTTCTTTCTCATTATGACTATGTTCAACTTTAGTTGATGGTATGGACTAAGTGAAAATATTATACCTTAAGGAACCTTGATAAACACAAAGTGTCATGACCTAATACCTACAATTTTCTCTCAAAAAACTTCATAACTTTCTCTTTAATATTTATTTCTTTTAGGCCTTTTCAAGGACTCTACTTGGCTATAGCTTACTGTTGAGGCTAGTTCTAGGTTGCATTGGTGCTTCTTGAGCTAATTAAGGCTTATAATTTTTTTTATTTATCTATCTCATTAGGCCAATCACTTCATACCACCTATCCATGAATTAAAACTATGAAACTAGCCTTCATATGCCCAGGAATGTCTAAAGACATGTCAATTTATATGCCTATTGTAAATGGGTATCCTCATTCAAGCCTATAGGTGCACATATGAGACATTTGAGCCTTTTATGTTTATTTCATTCTTATATTAAGTTATGATTAAAACCACAAGAAATATTAATAATCCTTAAACCTCCATGATTTCCAACTAACACTCATGTCTTGATGCCATAATCCATATTTCATAAAGACTATGTAGTATAATATAATGAGTGTATGAGGTCATATTTGTATAGATGATGTACGATTAGGACCTAAGGAAGGCTCATGATATTTTATTGTGGACATTTTATACATTATTTTTGATCTTAAGGAGATATTTATTTCCAAGACCTTTAAGGATTAATCTTTAATCCTCTCATTCTTGGTGCTTTCATGACAAACACTTAATTGTGTTTTGGACTATAGATTACTACTTTATGCAAGTTTGGCATGTTTGAAGAGGCCTCAGAAAAGATTAGTATGAATAAGATGAATCATGGTGACATTGGATCCTTATTTAAATGATACCATGGAATGGATAAGGGTAGAAGGTGGTAAATCATGATTGGAGGATGGGGAAATATGAATGGAGGGTGGAGAGAAGCTTACACAATGAGAAATAGTAATGACAAATAGTGATATGGGGATGAAAAAATGAAGGTGGAAAGGATCATGAAGGAGAATTTGAAGACCAACATGAATATTCATATGAAAACATGAACATATCATACTTAAACAATATCAATTTGGATGCCTTTAAAGAAGGATAATAGGCTGAAAATGAAACATAGGTTACTGCTAAAACCTTAAAGTTTGTTAGGCTAGATTTTTGAGATGCTTGAGATCATATCAATGGTATTATTGGATATTAAACATTATGAAACCTTGATAATATTTATTTGGCAACATGTGAACATAGTGGATACCCCTTCAAACAAGAAAACAAGAAAACTTAAAAATCCTTCTCTCTTGAACCATATAAACTCCTTTGGAAGCATGTAGACTACATAATTCCATTTTAGACCTGTTATTGATCTCCATATGACCCTCATAAGTGTGAAAAATACCTAAATAACTCCATGAAGAGATGAATCATGTTCCTAAGAAGCTCTAAAAACTAGATTTTTCTTGAAATGATGCTTTGGTGAGGAGAAATTATAGAAAATCAATTGCCTTCATGGATGCAAAACTATAGATGTATGACTTGAATTAAAATGGATGATTCATGAGGGATAAGATACAAATTTTATAATGACTTTATCAAGTAGGAATCTCTCTGAGTCTAGCTTCTCTGTAAAAAAAAATAGACTTGTACCTTCTCTTTCCTAATAGTACCAACTGTAAACTTGAAGGCCTATCTCTATGTGCAAAGAAGGAAAGTGACTATAAGAGACCAATTTTGAGAATTTATTGCATATAATTGCCATGAAATTCTTCTTATAGACCTGTCATGCCTTGGTTCCCCTATTTTTTAGCTCTACCATATGGATGGATATACAAGTCCATCCTATTCTTTGAAAAATGCATGAAATAAGCTCTTTCTTCAACTTTTATTCATAAATTGAGTTTATAACCACCAATTTTATGCATGAGGGAGATATAAAAGAGTATTTAACATTAAAAAATAAATAAATAAACTTTTTTCATGGTCTTTAGGGCTAAATTTGGCATGTGGGAGCCTTTTTTAGAGCCTTTTTATGATTAAAACACATTAAATGACATTTTTAAGATATGAAACTTTAGACTCAGGCTAATGTTATGTAAGTGAATATGGTTAAAGGTAATTTTAATAAATTTAATGAGTTTTGACTATAATTTTGAAAATTTAAGACCAAATCTTAAACTCTTCAACCCAAAATATATAGTTTTAGACCACCTTGAATGGGCTCAATAGTACCTGGAAAAGTTTCAAATTATATGGGTTGGTATTTGACCTTGACAGGACAAATTACAAATAGTGTTATAAAGAAAATTTAGTAGATATTACATGTAATTGTTTTGCAATACTTCTCATTTTTTTTACATATCCAAATATTACCCAAATGTAGAGTAATTAAATCACAAATGAATTTTGATCCTTGCTAGTTAGGGCATGCATCTCCATCCTAGTAGGTATCCAAAATTCATGTATATGTTCTTAACTATCTTACTTATACTTTGTGAGTACATATTCAGTATATAATCCCCCCTTTTACATTTTGTCATATTGAGACAAATCACAATGCCAATGATTACAACCACCTTTGAGAAAATCGTTATGTTTTGATCTATCTAGATGTTAATGATTATAACCATCTTTGGGAAAATCATTATCATTTCCCCACCCTATTAGGGAATATTTTCATTGTGTTAATGATTATAACAATCTTTAGTAAAATCATTATCTCTATCCACTAGACAGGGGCCCTTTTTCTTCTATTAATGATTATAACCACTTTTTGGCAAGTCATTATCATATCTTTCCAATGGGTCCATTTTTATTTATGCTAATTATTATAATTTCCTTTGATTAAATCATTCTTTTCACCTAATTATGTCGATGATTATAACCACCTTTGGGTAGATAATCCTTTTTATCTATCCAACTAGGGCATCTCACTATGCCATTGATTATAACTACCTTTAGGCAAATCAATCTTTTCCACCCCCTTTACCTTTAGGTCCCATCATTTCATCCTTTTCAGGGGACTGATCACTAACCTTTGTTTCATGCTCCCTCAAGGGGGCATCTAGGGATCATCCATCACCTTCTAGGGGATTAGGTATTAAGAAATTTTTCATTCTTTGAGAAGATGTTACTATGTCTATAGCTTGCAATGCCTTCCCAAGTTGGTGAGAATTGTAGACACCCCATTCTATCCATAACTATATTTCAACCAGACTTTAGATTGATTTCTACCAAATAGTGCAAATTAAGCATAATAATCATTAAATTCATTAATTTCATCCACACATTGAACATTAGTTCTTAAAATCATGTTGACACATCCCTATTTGGGGTATTATCCTATATGAAATAATAAACTCTCACAAATTCATCTCTAGTTATCTTGATCATAATGTGTACATTGGTCTTAAAGGACCCAAAACTAAATGTCAATGTATCTCAAATGTCATATACATAGAGGATATATGCATATGATAATGGTGTCTCAAAATAAGTTAATATATTATTGCACTAAGTATAATTTCATAGTCTAAAACCATGTCAAAATTCCATAATGTCAAGATTCGTGCACTCAAATCTAGCTTTATGTGTCTATGGGACCTATGGCTAGATATGGTCCTGATGGCCCTATAGGTACTAGTGGTGGTGAATATGGATAATGGATAAAATTACCTAAGTAACCTATAACATGAGTCCTACTTTGAGACTGACTAGATCTACTAACTACCTTTTGTGCATCCTAGACCTTAAAAGAAGTAACTTGTTCATTTTTGGGCACAATCATCTCATAGGCTTACAAATTAGATGAGGCCTCATCCTTGGCTTGAAGACATTACACAACCACATGAGATAATTCAACATGTGTCACATCTCCATAAGCTACATCTCACTCTCACCTAAGCCTATCAATAGTGCTTAATGCCTGATCTCTATCACCAATGGCCTAATCCCTCTTAGTGGTAAGTTGGCCCTACCTTATACCATCCTATCTATATTGGCCTTTAGTAACATGATCTATGAATAAATTCTATTCATGTCATCATCCCTCATATCTAATGGTATCTATAAATCATCTAATTAATACTATAGGCCTACAATTTCCCCTATATGAGTAGTGATCTCCTTCTCTAACATGCCTCTATTCATGCATGTTATAGTTATGTCAAAAGTCCCTACCTAGACTAGATCAACCTAAACCACTATAATCCCTACCATGTTATGATATAACACCATCAACTCTATATCACCATCCCCATCATCTCCCCTAACATCTCCTCCATCAAATCCATATTCATCATCACCCTCTTTACCATCTCTATCCTTCTAGGTGTTGCACTACCACTCGATGTCTCAGCCTCCATATCCTCAATGTCCATGGCAACCTATCTCCCTACTTGTACTAGAATTATCAGTCTCAAAGGGACTACCTATACCCACTAATCCAATTAAGCCAAAGTGACCCTTATATCTCTATACCCTCCTTCATAAGCCTAGGCAACTTAAAGAATACTCAAATTACTCATAGTAACCACACTCCTCTAGATAATTAGAGTAGCATGACTGATCTCCTAGGTCACATGCACAAACAATATCGAGCACTTAGGTATATTTTGTGTGAACTTGAACTATCAAAATACTTAATTATGGTGATATTCATTAATAATATGGGATTGTCTCCTAGTCAAAAGTATCTGGTCATTATGAAATCCATATACCACCTATCCCATAACCACTACACCTAGTATGTAATGTAAGGGCCTCCAAATTAAAAACTATGGTTTAATATCATAAAAAATATGATGATAAAATAGAATATCCCCCCATATGCATATTCTTGACTACTCTTGTATAAGCCTAGCCATATGGTAATGGGTTATCTAGATCATGTAACCAACATAGCCCTACTTGTCACTTAATTGAAATGTGTTCCCAACCCTATATCATCATAAGAGTGGAATCCCAAATCCTGCATCCATGAGGACATGTTATCATATGAAAATCCCTATAAATTTCTGATATGATAGCTTCTCCCCAAGAAAAAAACATATAGAATCATCATGTTTACTCTATAATACACATCCAAAGCCCATATCAAATCACTGGATGCTCTTGTTAGGAATTGATATGTTTCTAATAATGTCCATAAACATAACCACCTCCCTAGAAATAAGATTTGGTGGTGATATATCTCTAGAAAATAAATCATCATGATGAATGTTTATATATGTCTTTATAAGGTCTATATCTACTTTCCCCACAAACATGGGGATACTACGGTAACTACCTAATTCATCATGAACTACCTATTGTTATGATGTTGGTGTCAATAATATTCATCATTTGTTCATTGGTAACTTGATGATATGTTAATATCATCATGTGTCATAATTTCCTCTCTAGTAGGTAGATAGAATGTGAAAGTCTCATTTTTATAGTGTTTAGCCAATGTGATCAAGTATGAAAAGTATCCCCAAATGAATATTATTTGTGCCACATTGTAAAGGTCCAACATATAGAAGAATACAACCATATCCTATATCTAGAACTGGGGGGTCCTTAAAAAGTAAGAACATCACTCTCAACACATCAACACAACTAGTCACTCCTATAATCATAAAATGTTAGTGTTAGCCTAACTATAGGTATCTACTTGAACTTAAGCCTAGCCTACTAAGCATAATCGATGCTCTCTAAGATATTAGGCCCTTGTTAGGTCCCCAAATCAACTATTTCTATCTTCTAGGGTGAAGTTATCTATTTCCAAAATAACAAAGTTATCATTTAGGTGATATCACCATTCTCATTTTCATGAAAATAGGGACTTCACCTAAAATGGATTATAATAACATTTCAATTATTTCCACCTAATTTTGGTGTTTTTACCATTTCTAGGAATGACAACTTCACATAAACTCAGCATTTTCTTTGAGTAAGTTGTCATTTGGCTTAAAACAAAAATGGACTTCGCTATTTTTGACTTTAAACTAGTATTAAATGCATTTTAAATTCCATTAATGATGAGTTTGAAATTATTCACTAATGGTCCATCATGGGGTGATTTCATGTGCTCTCTCACATGCTCAAAATTTTTGTGTCAAGCTCATCCACATGCCATTTTTATTAACTCACTACACAAAAAGCCAAAGCAAAGGAAATGTAATTGACTAGAGTGGAAATGAACTATTTTTCACCCCAAAGGTGAATATATAAAAAAATGAATTTTTACCCCTAGAGGCTATAGTTCATTTTGTGCATTCAAATAAGTGTATTTTTCACATATGTGGTCCATTTTTACATCATTCGATCTTACATGCATTATTTTTTGGTGTATTATAGATAGACCATATTTTTTAGCCTCTTCTAAGACCCATTTTATAATATTATTTTTCTACCTATACCCCATATTTGTTTGAACATGAATTTTAAAACTCACATTTCGGATAGAAATGTGTTGTTATTATATGCCAACTCATCATAAATCTTTTTTATAGATTTTCTTCATAATCTATCCTAGCCAAATTTTCATAGTGTAATAAAAACAAATTGATTGATAAATACTCTATTCAACTTTTCTAGGGAAAAATCATTTCAAATCATGTTCTTTAAACATTCACATGATTATAACCACCTTTGGAAAAATAATTATTTTTTAACTAATTTAATGATTATAACTACATGTGGGAAAATCATTGTTTTTGCATCCCATGCTAATGATTATAAGTACCTTTAGAATAATCATAATTTTCTTGCTTCACCTAGCCTACTAGGGTAAATGACCTAGTGATTGTAATAACCTTTTGTAAAATCATTGTCTCACTTTCCATTAATGATAATAACTACCTTTAGTAAAATCATTATTCATCCCACCACCATACAAGGGTAAATACCTATGTCATTGCTTACAACTACCTTTGGGAAAACTAGTATCACACTCTTTCTTACTGATTATAATCACCTTATTGAAAATTAGTGATTATACCACCATTATTATTTATAACTAACTTTTTATAGTTCATTAATTCCATCCATGTTACCATCTAGATCATGTCATTTTCTTCATTTTGATTGAATGTTTGATGAAATTATTTTTATACCCACTCTCTCGAGTGGGAATATAGGGATTATAAACCACCCTCTATGGCATGAACCATTAATATTAAAAAAAAGTATTCTTTTAAAATACACTACTATGCATGTGTTTCTCAACACCTTCTCAAATATGGGCAAACTATAGACACTTAGTTTTGGCCACTTTTGTGCCTAAACTAGGATTTAGTTCAATTTCTAGTAAATGATGTAATTTTTATCTTAAAAATCACTTGAATTAAAAAAAATTATACATAATATATTTAATTTATTTTAAGAAAACAATGCTTTCTTATTTAAGGTATTACATTGTATGCACCAATAACCTAGTTTAGTTTTAAGCCTAGTCAAATTACAACCTAGTAATTTAACACTTTTGGCCTATCAAGATATTAATTCAAAACATTTAGACTAATTTACAAAATCCAAAAAACACTAATCAAGATTAATTACGTAATAAATCTTAATTAACTTGCCTAAGTAAAAATTCTAAGTTTAATTATTGAATTTCATTTATCCAAAAAGTAATTTTTTAGACAAATACGATGTTAATGGTCAAATAAGATAATAAATTGGTTTATTAATTCTTGATATTCAGAAGAGGTGAGTCATAACCTCACACATATATAAAGTGAGTTATCATATCTCATAAATATATAAAATTGAGGTGTCAAGATTTCATCAATGATTTGACCCAACCCAGGGTTAGCCTAACTCAACTTAAGCTATTTTTAGACTCAAACTAACTTAGAATTTTACCTAACCTCCCTAAGATTGGAGTTAGTTATTAAAGATATTAATACAATTACCCACACCATAGGCCAACAATATTTTGTGTGTAATGTTATTATATTGGAATGCTTTCAAGAATTCATTGAGAGTAGTGTTATAATGCCCATTTATTCCAAGCTTCACAACAAGACATAAGTGACCGTTGGAGAAGTTTTACCACCATGGAGAATCATTGATAAGAGTCTTTGATGTAATAGATCAAACACAAACATCCTTATGAAAATTAGTTGACATCATATTTGATAAATGAGGTAGATTATTTGTATTGTTTTTTTCTATGTTTTATGATCTTGTTCATTATATTATGATCCCCTAGTTATTAGTCAAGAGTGTTTAGTTCTAGTGTATTGTTATGCATGTATTTTTATCATTTTAACTAATAAGGAAATAATCAATGTTTTTGTTCTATTTGAACACCTAAAATACAATAACAATAATTCAATATATTAATAAAACACTACGATTAGCCTAAACTATTCAAATATTCATATGAGTGGGTAAGGAAATGTGAAACATGTCAATAGTTTGTTAGAAGGCCAAAACTTGTGGTATTCCCTCTCAAGATAGTGGTTATTGAAGAACCCTTAAAATAGTGGAGGTTATATTTTGTACTATTTTTAAATCCCTAATCAATCATAGGACATAGACATGTTATTTCCACTATAGACTATTTCACCAAGAGGGTAGAGGCTATACCTATCAAACAAACAAATTTAGAACTAATTTGTAATTTTATAAAATAAAACATCTTGGTGAGATAAAATGTCCCACAAAAGATAGTAATAGATAATGCTCCAAATTTTTATTCTTTAGAAATGATTAGGTTCTAGTATGGATATGAAATTTCATCATCTCACTCTTCAAATTATCACCCATAAGTAAATGGTTAGATAGATTCAAGCAATAAGAACCTGGTCACCATCATTTGCAAGTTAGTTAATGAGAATCAGAAGAAATGATACTGGAAATTATATGATTCACTATTGATTTATCAAATAACACAAAAAAAGGCCATATGTATTTCCCCATTCCAATTAATTTATGGGATTAATTTAGTTAATCTAATAGCAATTAAACTTCATACACTTCAACTAGCTAGAGCCATTAAAATTCATAACTTCAAAAAAAAATTGGATAAAAGGATTTTCTATTTTAATAAGCTTGAATAACATAGATTTCAAGTTGCATCAATATAAATTCAAATTCATTTCTGATAAAAGATTAAAGAAAATATATTTTCAAGTATCATATCCCATTTTCTTATGGGATAAACAAAGATAACCAAAAGGAAGTCATGGAATGTTTGACTTATTATGGATGGTTTCTTTCAAGATCAGTCACTTTTGTGGAGATAACACTTTATATTTAGATTATCATGATGGAACACATATATAATTTCCATATAGTGGTAAATATATTAAATATTAATTCAATTAAATGTATCTAGTTCTATACAAGTAAATATGTATATATAATTTTGGCTTCTTTCCTTTTTTTGTCTTCATTTTGTTGTGTGTGAATGATATTTTTCAATAATTTATAAAATCATTATTTTATTCCTCACTTTCCATGTATAGGTATTATCTTATACTAAATTTATTCTAACACCTACTTTAATTCCAAATGGGATACACATCTTTAGTCTTATCAAGTTTGAAGATGAAGAGATTCTTCAAATTTTTAGAATTAATATATTTTCATCAACTCCTTCAAAGTGAATAAGTAATAAATAATTAGAAAATTCTTAAATGGTATCTAGATTAGTATAATGATTTAATTTCTCATATGATTTAGATAAGTGAACTAATTATTAGTTGGTTAGATTAGGATGTATAAAATCTATATTAAGGAATCTGTCTTGGCAGTGTGTGTTCATTTATAATATGATTGAGACAAGCAAACTAGTTATTAGTTAGTTAGATCAGGACATACAAATATATTGTAACTCTCAAGTATTTTCAAAGATAATATTCAAATGACTCCATATCTTAATGGGTAATTCAATTTTATACAAATCTAGAGTCTATAATTCTTATCTCATCCCTTCCAGTTTGATGCTACTAGTTGGATCTATCTGTTATCCTAGTTTTTGAATGATGGTTAAAAAGTCAAAATTAGTAAAATTCAAAGTTGGTAAATGGTTTAATTTCCATTATTAAAAAAAATTATCTTCACAATTTCAAATTATGTAAAAGGATTTGAAAATTTTATAAGTATACCTATATCTACTAAAATTTAAAAAATTACTCATACCCACTCAAATCCTGATAGGAGTGCTAACACACCCTACAAGACCTGAGAGCTCTGTGAGATATCCCTTTAGACCTGATTGATTTGAAGATATTACCATCAAAATCAAATGTATTTACATAAACTTTTCTACCAAAACTATAGATAGATTTTAATACTCCTACTATCACAATACGTGGGATTTGATATGTTTACCAATGAAACACCCATAACCTAATGACCCTACATACAACCCCCTCAAAATCCCTCATGTTTTCTTGAAATTTTTTAAAAATCCACCTATTTGTATAAATAAATATTTTTTCTATGCATTAATGACCATCCCTCTTTTTCACATGTCAATGCATATAAAATGTATTCATGGTCATTTTATTTCATTATTTCTCACATTTTCACTAAGATATCTTTGACCTTTCCTTTTGAATTTTATTTTCCTCCACTACATTCTCTATTCACTTTATTATATTTATCTATCATTGACAAGTCTTCATATTCAATTACTAGGGTTTTCATGGTTGAATATAGATAAGTACTTGATATCCCCTATTCTCATTTGTAGCTAAAACTCATAGATATTCAATCTTTCCCTTGGATATTTTTATCTATAAACTACTCTATTTTCAATTTTTGGGTCTTGAAAAGAATTAAAAATAATTCCTCCAAACTCTCTAAAAATCCTAGCTTGAAATCTATCAAGTATTTTGCATTTTTATCTTCTTCTCACTAGTTTTTCATTTCCCTATGACAAATCCCCACATTTTTATTTTTCATTCTCATGAAGTCTCAACCTACTTGGTTACATTTTTTATGGTCCCTGAGTCACATGATTATAGACCCATTAGGTCCCAATAGGGGTTTGAATATAACCAGTTGAACTTCATAAATGTGCCAACACAACAATAAAAACATGATGATAGTGTTAACACTACCCCCTAAACCCAACACTTTTTTAGACAAACTCATAGAAATTTAGTATGTAATTTATATTTTTTTCTAAATAATAATGCTTTTGATTGATTTATTAATATAATTTACTTTCTAGGTTTAGTGTAGTACATGTTTTATCATTTATGTGGTGCAATTTTCTTAGATGTCAATATATGAGACTCCACAAAAGGTAATCCAAAAAAAAAAAACTCTGAAGAAAGTATTACATGGAGAATAAGGATCCAAAATTGTTTTGGATTATTGTTCCAAAAAAATATTGGATTCAAATGTTGAAAATATAACTGATACTAGTCTAGAAATATCAACATGGAAGACTTTTTAAACTAAATCAATGGGGTACATAAATCAAATTATGGTCAAAGTATACATGATAGTGGATTAGAAAATACAACTAATTTTCCAACTTTAGTGAAATTAATAGAATTATATTTTACCATATTTATACATTATGACCCTATGAAAAGGTAGGTTTTGAATTACAAAGGAGAATTTATCATATGTTTAGCTCCAAAACATATTGATAAGCTATTATAGTTTCCAGAATGGGAATCATATGTTGTCTTGTCTTCCACTTTAGATTAGTAATTTTGGGATATTAACATCAATTCTTGTGTAAAATGGGTGAATAAACAATGGTTAAAAATACTTAAATGTAGAAACAAGGCTCAAAAAAAATCTTTCTAGGTTTGAATTCATAAATGAAGTGAATAATATGATCACACTCTTACACAAAGTAGTGGGAAGCCCAACTTTAAGGAACTTCCATACTTGGATGTATAGATACATATGGATTATTCATCAAAATAAACAATACATCAATTTGGGGAATTGATTAGTGAATCAATCCATAAGAAGCTAATTGAATTCATAATAGATTTTAGATTCTACATGACTACATATCTAGTATTTTTAGTTATTAGGATGAGATTTTATGTCATATTAAATTAGGTAGGAAACATAAAGTCTAAAAATATTAATGAGTTATACCCTAGACTCACCCTAAAAGATAGTGTTGATCATTTTTGAAGAGTAAATGATGCATTTATTTTTTATGTCATCTAGATGTTTGAAAGATAGGCCTACAACATGAAGATATTTATAGAGGCAACAACAAATATTGCTATATGGGGAGTTTGGTTTATTCAATTTCCCACTTTTTATTATTTGAGAGTCTATGGATGTGATTTAACACCATATATGATTCCTAAGTATGTGTTATGCATCAGATTTTCACCCTAAAGGAGGTCTACTCCAACTTCCTTCATTTTGATGTAACATGGAAACATCTCTCAAGTTGTGGGTGACCTATAGGAGAGATGAGTCTCTGGATTAAAGGGATAACTTAATTGAACCACACCTACAACTAACCACTGGTATACTTACTTTGAAGGAAAAGGGGTATAAGGGATTAACACTAACCTATTAGAGGTAATGCATAAAGTTTAATTCCATAAGAATACCATGAACTCACACTATGAAAGGTGATTCATAAAACTAATCTTAACTCCCAAGGTTTCTCTAACAAAAGTGTCTCAACATGATGGTGACTTGAAATGAATTTCTCAAGGTGGATGAATAAGATGTATGATTATAGACACTAGTACTCTTCCTTCCACTTAAATACATACAAGAATAAATAATTACACTTCATGTGACTTGTTAGAGGGTAGACTACTTGCACAAAACATGAGAGACTAAGATGAACACAAAGAGAGATGAATATCACTTAACATTCAACTATGAAATAATTCACACACATAGACAAGATGCTGAGAATTCAATACCAAATTGAAATATTTTATTCAAAGATAAAATTAATACTCAAATTAGCAGGGTTTTTTCATACTAGATGTGGATGTTTTAAAAATTCAAAAGTGGTTACTTATATAGATAATTGTGAAGAGAGAGAGGAGGGTGTAAAAGGAGAAGATTTACAAGTGTCCATGTGAGAGTTAAAAATAAGGAGTATTTAAGAAATACTAAATAGTCTTCCAAATACATGTTTCACACTTTTGAAGATGTTCCAATCCTCCAAGTGGCATAGGGGTTAAAACTTGGTTTGACACCTTGATCATCCTCTTGAAAACTACAATTCCTTACATAATGAGAGTTAAAAATGGTATTTTAAATTACAAATTCACCATGAATAACTTCATACCTCCTAATTTTACATTTAACATTCATTAATAAACTCATTTGACCTAACATTTCATCATTCATATGCCTAGGTGTCTCAAAAATCCTAATTTCCCATGCCTAGCTTGGTCTAAGTGGCTCAAAACTCAATTTCATATTATCCAAGTCACTATATATCCATGGATGGCCTTAAATTTATTAAAATATCTTAAAAAATCCATTTTGGTTCTTAGAACAACTCCCAAGACCCCATTTTGCTCCTCAAGCTCTCACTAGGCCTTTTTCCTAGTAGCCCTAAAAACCCATAAACCTCTTTGTGTAGGATAATGTTGAGAGTATAATGAAAAAATTATCATATATTTTAGGACCTAGTATGTCCTTATATCTTCATGTACAATTTCATTTTCATATTATGAGTGGAAGTCCACTTTTTCTACCTTTCTCTCTTCTTAATTAGGTTTCCTTGCCTAGAACCCTATTTTTCTACTCCAAACATCTTTCAAAAATGTTAAATCACAATAAAAATTTAATTAAATTTGACTAGTCTATCACAAACCTCCATGTCAAATTTGAGGCTTTGATACCGTATGGAAGTATGAGAACCATGAAATGACCTTGCCACCTAGTCTCATTTTAGACATGTTTGAGAATGCCTTGTAAAATGATCTTTGTCTGACTAATTACATAATATATTGTGCATATTTTTTGGATCTAATATTTATTAAACATAAAATATGTAATAATCTAATTATTTTCAAGTTTCTCTTTGCTTAAAACCCCTACATAAAACCAAAAATCATGAAAAATAGTGCATGAATTGCAGTCCATATAAATACAAGTACAAAAAAATACACATGGAGTATATATTTGGATTAATAAACAACATAAAATATTTTTATGTATAAAAACAATTCATTACAAGTGATTTAGAATCCCATTTCTATTGACTAGTCACTATCAAGGTTTTAAGAGAGTTTTAGGCATGCTTCATTCTTAAGGATTGTTCATTAAGAAAAAATCCTATTTCTATCTATTAATGACATAATATTGTTTCTAAAGGACCCCTCTACCACATACAAACACCATTAGGTCCCATGCAAAACTTCATGAAAGTTTTGAGTGTGATAATGTACTCTTGAGGTTGTAATTAAGTAATTTAAAAGGGGTTGACAGTCTCAGCTATTTTCATTCATATCAAATAATTAAAAAATAGATTATGCCTCAATAATTAGGTGTTAATATATTGATAACTCCTTATAAAATTAATTGTCTCCATGCATTGGGTTCAATATCTTACCAAGTAGGAGAAAACCTGCCTTGAAATGTAGTCTTGCATGAGGGGAGTTTGAAGAAGATTTTAAGAGGTCAAATTGAGTGTTTATTTCGTTATATGTCCATGGATGATAATAAATTATCTATTATTTATCTATAAACCTCTTTAATACATTCAAATATTAATACCAACCTCACCAACCTTATTTTCTAATGAGTGTTCCTAGGTTTGCATGTGTGTGATAATTATGCTCTATAGTCCTAAACATACTTTCTAGTATTTGTTTCAATTTTTGGTTAAATTGGGGATTTTTCAGGTTATATGATCATTTTTAAACCTTTATTATATGTTTCACCTTTCTTATAACCTCCTTTATCTATTCAAAATAAACAATCCTCTCTTGGCAATATAGGTAGGCTTAAAGACACCACTTTGACTATGTAAGTAGGGACAAAGCTTTGTTTACTCATTTAATTAATGTTTCCTTATATCTAAAAATGAATATATTTACCTATTTTTATACCTTAGATAAACCTCAATTTATCTTCATGTATTTTTCTCTTTACTCTAGCTTGGACCTAGCCTGCCTTGATTATAGCCTTTAGGTGACCTTTAGGGAAGTCTACCTATATTATTTATTTAGGTCTTCACCTTCACATATATAACCATATAAATTAATCTTTTATTTTTTTTGATAAGAAAATTTATTCTATAATCTCTTTTAATACACCTGTACCTTATCTTTTTAGCTTGAAATTGAGCTGATCCATCAAGTAGACTTGTGCACATTCATTTAGGATTGGTATGCAAACCTGATGCTTTAAGATCTCTATCAAAACTCAATGTATAACATAAATAACTTATACAATATATTTATAATATAATAAAATTATTTTAAACTCATACATTATGGTAATAACCTTGTGCCTTTAGGATAACCATCCATATCTCTCAATTTCATCTCATACATGGTTGTAAGTGACTACTAGGGAAGATTTTTAAAATTGAATCTTAAGATAGGATTTATAAACTTAACCTTGGAATACTAAAGTATTAAATATTAATGGAGGTTTTGTCTCACTTATTCAGAAATAATATTAGTTAATTCATGAAACTTTTAGGCCCATTTCCCTGTTCCATTTTGTACATAGTCCTGCAGGTGTCTATTAGGATTATGAACTCAATCTCATGATACATCCATTGAATTTCAAGTCAATAAGTGTTTAATAGGGTTTTTTAACTCTCCCTCATCTACATTTAAATTATATTTCCTAATTTCACTTTGCTTTTGTTGATCTGATTATTGATTTGGGTCCAAAGTAAGGACCTACAGGCTTAGGTCCTATAGGTATCTATTTTATTATTTAAGGATACAAAATACACTTTTGGAGTTATTAGTGTTTGAGGATATACCAATTATTTAATTTTCACTTATCACCCTCCTCATAATTTTTTTCCTTCTGATCTAGCATTATGACATCATCAACTTATCTCTATAGTCTATATAGGGCCTATGTATGGTAATGTTGACTATGTATATAGGTTTGGTATAATTACCATGATTTTGGTGATAGTATTGAGGAACCTATCATGGTGAAATGAATTTATATTAATTTTTGATGCCTCTACCACTATCTTGAAATATTGAACCTAAACCTAAATTTATGAATGCTCACTCATAGGTTTATTCATGTGAGTGACTAAAACACTTATAAATTTTACATGAGAGTAAAAATATGGACCTCCAATCTCACTTCATTTAACCTATAATATTAAAATGGATTTTTTATTTACATAAATTATTTCTCATTACTATTCAGACTCACATTTGCGTTCAAACATGGAGAAGGTTACTCTTGAACATGGAACATGATATTAAGGGGTGTAAATGAGATCTTTCTTGAAGGAATATTTACAAGGAGGTGATTCTAAAGAGATGATACATGAATTATGGTAGAGTGAGGATACTTTTCATGATAAATGGAGTTATGTAAACCTCTATAAGTGGGAAACATCTCATATAACCAAAATTTGTAGCATGAGTGACTAAAACACCCTATACACTGAGACACCTTTCCTCTAAATGAAGGAACTTCATGGAGATGAGTTAACTGATGAAAAAACCACAAAAATTATCTATTTTACCTCTAAAAACATCCCTAAAGACTGTTATTCTCCATCAAATTCTAAAGTGGATAAATAGATGTAGAATTAGACCCTACTTGGATATACAAGTCATAGTGACCTATTGCCACTCTTAGTGAATTTTCATAAAGGATGGGACATGAATATAAATTCTAATGACACTAATATTTATCTTACTAGGACCCCTAAAATTGGCCAAAGTTTCATCTCCTAACTTTCTCTCTTAGCCGTACCATCCACTTCAATTTTGCATTTCTAAGCTTGTGAAGGTAATGATAGAAGAGAGAGAATGTATAAAGAATATGTACAACATAAAACATTTTCCAAATCCTAAAATTTATTTTAATAATCTTACCAAATAGTCTAAAAGTATTTCTAACTAAAATGTGATCTGTTGGGGCTGTACAAGTGCCCAAAACTACTTGTAAACTATCATTTTACTTAGTTTAGGCATTAAACTATAGATTTTTTTAGTCTCTGACCATCCCTAAACATTATCTAACCTATTTATGACATATTTTATGTTATGGATTCTCTTTAAATTTTTATATTTGAATATGGTATGTGTAACTCTTTTAAATAGGCCAAAAGGTGGCCAAAATGTCATTTTACCACATAAGAACCAAATAAAAGGTTAATGCATGATATTATGACCTTAATGACACATAAATAATATTTTTAAATTAATATAAACCATATAAATTATTTTAACATGTTTTAAAACATCAAGACCACATAAATAAACCTTAAGACTAGACAAGTATACATAAGACCAAACTTTGGACCAGGATAGAGATGGACAAATGTGACCATATGAAACTCTTTAAGAAAAATTAATACCATGAAAAGACCATATATATATTTTTCACAACTTTATGATTTTTTAACCTAGAGTGTTTGACCAATTTTGACTTAGGGTCAAAATTCAGTTAAAATATGTTGATAACAAATGGGATTTAATGGAACTAGTAAGATAATTTATTAAAAATCACAAATTCTTAGCCAATAAACATAAATCTAAAGTACATTTTCCTATCTCCATAGGTAGTTACACATGCTCATTATTATCTAAATAAAATTAATTTGAGTAAGATATGACATTTGTTACTTTAAGGCCATTTGAAGGTAGAGCTTCATTTGTTATAATAGGTTTAGTTTCACATGTCCTTGGTTCCTTATATTAACATGTGCCTCATTTTTTGGACTCTTGACTAGATTGTAATAATTAAAAGGATGTGAGGATCAAATATTTATTGTGGTTCATAGTAAATAAATTTACTACATTTTTTATTAAAAAAGTAACTAAGAAAATATTGGATGTTGAGGATATATTAGATCCTAATTATGAGAAAGGAAAACTTGAATTTGAACTAATTCCCAAGGTTAAATGGATCAAGAAAAAAACAACCTCTTATGAGAAGAACTATCGAGGTGTTCTTGAAATGAAATTAAAATGTTTGAAATACAAATAAGCCAATGCTAACTAAGTAGGTTCCCACCACCACCAATAACAAAATATATATTGGGAAGTTTTCATAAACAACAATAACAAATAGAAGCCAGAACATCAAAAGTAACTAATGTAAATAAAGACATTCCTGAAATAGATGGAGAAACTAAAAAATAAGTTATCTCAACAACTTATTCAAAATCTAAGCCTCTCAAACTAAAAATTAAATGGTTTAGAAATAAGTCTTCTTGTTCTCCAATCATCTCTATTTTTTAAGATGTTCTTGATAGTTTTGTTCAATCTCAAACATTGGTAACAAAAACCAATCAATAGTTTCTTGCATTTGATTATTGATTTTTACCATCATCTTCTACTCTAACCTATTATTTATTTGTATTTAATTCCTCCAAAAAATTATAAATTTATCCATAATGCTTTATCTAAAAATCCAAGTCATTCAGTTGAGAAATAGAAAGATGAGATAATATAAAATGAAGCACAACCTTTAAAAACTATTCTCCATTCTCATGAAATCTATAAAAAAATTGATTCTACTCAAATGCAATAATCTCTTGAAAATTTAGAAATTCCTAATTGGTTTGATGAAGTGGTAAAGAAAATAAATATAATTTTGAAACCCTATGAGATCAAATTTAGTGAAATAACTTTCTCTTCCTCTATGGATTGTCAAAAATCCCAAAACTATGACTAGGATAATCACAAACAAAAAGGGAGATAAATATGCAAAAGTAATTGTTCCTCCGACAGAAAAAGATATAGATAGTGTTAGTACTTCAAACTATCAAATATCAAAAATACACTTCAGAAAATATATAAGGTAATGAATGAATGAATGAATATGTTCAAACTACTATTGTCACTTTGTTTCTAAAAATGGATTCTAATAAATCAATTAAGGATCAACTCAAAGAAAAAGTTGAGATTTTAAAAAAAATCATTTAGAAATTCCTAAATCCAATTCAATTATCTTCTTCAATTGTTAATCAAATTTTAGATACCAAAAAATTGAACATGGCATAATAAATTAGGCACATGGGCAAAGCAACAAAGGAATGATCCTAAGAAATCCTACAATATGGAGTTAGTTTTATCAAAAAAAAATGGATCTATGTTTTTATATCCACTAATAATATGATGATGTAATAAAAGTAGAAGGAAAATATACTAAGTAAATTCAAAAATAGAATGAATTAATTCTTGATCTAAAATAATGATCTAATGTTGACTTAGATTATTTTTCTCAAGTAGGAGTCATTAAGAAATATGAAGTTATATACCTTACTAAACATCTTATAGTTGAAAATTTTAGGATTCACATCATCAAGGAAGGTAACAAAAAAAATTATTATTATAAATTCATGCAAGGAGAGGATATTCTTGACATAATATAAGGAATTCATAAAATGCATTGTATAATCACTGATGACGATAGTAAGGTAGTTACTCCAGATATTATCATCAATCAATTCAATAAGAACATTAAGGAGATTATAATTCATAAATCTAAATTCAATTCTATATTAATTTAGAAATTTAAAAAATACCAACTCAACTTAGATAATCTCAATGCAATAGTAAAAATACATTATGAGATAATTGACAAAATGATAGAGCTACATTGTGATTTAGAGTTAGCTTTCACATACTTAGATGGTCTTGGCAAAGAAAAGTTTCTTGATATCCTACATAAATTTGATAAATATAATAATGAGAAAAAGAAGCTACAATAATAGAAAGAGGAATCCTCCATCATTCACAATGATGAATAAGTAGGATTATTTGTTAAGAATCTTTGACCAAGCCTCTAACATAGCATTTTCAAGTAATATTTTGTATTAGTTATTCACATAGTTTACTTCATGCAATTGTATTATTGTAAATTTTGACACGTGCAAATCTCTATTGCACTTTTTCAATTCATGTAAATTTACTAATGTACTTTTATAAGTTGTAACAACATTAAAGTAATTTTTCTATTTATGTGAATTGATCAACTCATTTTTACAGATTTCAAGTTATGCAAATTCACTAAAATATTTTTATAGGTCCCTAAATATGAAAAAAAGATATTGATGCTCCATAACCACCCATTTAAAGTTTTAAATATTTGTTATGGGATAATTTATAACGATAATCATAGTTATAAACTTTTAAGAAAACTTTTGAAAGTGAAAATTATACTTGTAATCCATCAAAAATCAATACAAGGAGATTTTTCAAACTTTGTAATCGGGATTTCTATGTAGATAATGTATTCATTTACTATTTTTGCATATTCAAATTTTTATTTCATAAGGTTATTGTAGTTTTTATAAAATAGTCATAAAACTTGAAAAATTAATTGGATTATTTATTTTTGAATCTATATTTGTTATTTTCATTTTGGTGAAATCTTGATGTAGTTAGAGAGTAATTATTTAATATTAACAAATAAATACATAACAATCGTTATCTTGTATTATTAGTCATGTGGTTAATTTAGTGTATGTTATGCATTTATATATGAACTTCTTATCCATTGATTGATAGAGGTTTCCCATTAGAAATTACACCCCATATTCCTTGACATTTCCAATAGGTTTATAAGTTTGTCCTATTAGTTATGTTATCTTTTTTTATTACATAAACATATTTCTCTTCCTTATATCTCTTCATCACATTTTCATTTCTTCAAACTTTTTGCACTTTATAGTTAAAATTAATACCCTAATGAAACTTATTTTATGTAAATACTTTTATTTCCTATATATTTTTAGCTTTCAATAAATGTAACTCCACATGATAATAAGAGAGGGACCTTGCCACCTTATTTTGATGAGAAAAATCTATTTATATACCTGATAATTTTCATGCTAACATGGACTACATTAGATTCCCTTTTGTTTCCAACCTTTTGAAGTCATTCTATAAAAGGAATGGTTGGAGGAATTGTACTAGTTTCTTGAGGCCATTCTTTTTTGGCAATAGGCTTTTATTTGATTGGATCAACATGGAGGTTTTGTTTTTAATTTAGGAATTAATTTATGGTAATTATAGGTATATTTAGTGTCTTAATTAATCTCAACTAGAAATTATTACAATCAATGACACTAACCCTTAGGGTTCCTTCTTGTTTAGTCCCATAAATAATATTAATTTGTATATTTTTAGACTTACCACTCATTATGTATGTAGTTGGGGTTGATTTAATTTTTAAATATATGGAAGATAATTGGTAAGGGGAGGAATCAAAACTTATTATTGTGAAAACCTCCTATTATTATTAAAATATTGTTGGGTTACCTATTATATGCTTACCCATGGTTGTTGATTGATTTGGGGCATTTATAGTTGTTGATGAGGTTGTAACTTCCATGGTTGTGTAATCCACTCTACTGTACCCCTTCTTGGTGGTTCCCATTCCTTTATAGGTGATTTTCCATCCCATGGTATCATGCATGTGTCATAAGGATATCTCGAGATAAAATGATTCTAGTTTTTATTGTGGTAAAATTGATTTCCTTATATTTGTATATAGTTGAACTCTTATGTTTATTTGTTCTGTAGTCAGTTGAATTTTTATAGTTGACATGATAAAATAGTTTTTATTATTATGATTATTTATATCATAAATAACACACATGTTTATCCTATCAATAGGGCAATCTCTGATTACATGTTTCAATCTACATTTTTCATAATACATAGTCAATGATTTAGTAGTAGAATTATATTTTACTTGTAAATAATATAGTGGGGTGTTTAAATAGAAAAAAAATGTATATTTTAAAACTTGAAAATTCATCCATGATTTTTCTTACACCTTTTCTTCCATTTCTTATTTTATTTTCCTAACACTAGCCCTTGTTCTTGAACAATTTGTGCATAGTTTAGATATATCATTGAGACCAAGTTATGTTTATGTCTTAGTTTCCCATTTGGTTAAAATATCACATAGAATCATGATCCAATCCAAAAAAAAAATTATCAAATATTCCTCTAATTCATATCCACATATTCTATGCACAAAGAGGGAATGGTCAAGATTGTCTTCCATATTTTCATCTTCCTTTTGTTTTATGTGGAAAAATTGTTCTTTTCTATCCCTTAATCTATAATAGTCATGATATTTATCCAATAATCCATTTTAAATTTCACCCTATGTGTGAATTAAATTTGGTTATAACCCCATAAACCATATCATGGTTCAATCCTTGAGTGTAGAAGGGATTAATTTTAGTTTGTGATTAGTTTTATAGTCATAAGTTTGACACAAGACCTTAAATTCAAAATAAAATAAAATGATCAAGTTCCTCTATAGACAATATTATAAAAGTAATAAATATGGATGGGGATGGGGATATGTTATTCATTAAAACATTTCATCTTGATCTAGGACAATAGGATAGGTGAACATTCTACATAGTGGTGGATCTCTACCTATTGTGGCCCTATTTGGTGCATTATTTCCTAGATTATCTCCTATTGTTTCCAAAAATATGTTGTAGAGAGTTCTCCTAGGATAGGTAATAATCACAAAGTTTAAACAAGGCTAGAAATGATTTCTACGCAACTACCTAAAGTTATTTTCATATAAGGTCTTCTAGGAAACTTTATTATTATAACTTAATAGTACTTTTTCTTTATTGAGAGATATTTTTTATGTATATTCCTTTTAAATCTCTTTGTAAATTCATATATTTATTTGATTTATGGGAATTTTTTCTTAATCAATTATTAGTTTTAGTATCTACACCCTACTAACACCTATAATTCTTGAGCAATAGTGCCAAAAATGATGAGTGTCTTAGTGATGCATTATGTTAAGCATTAGTTATTATAAATGCTCACAGTGATTCATTTATAAAACATTACTATGAATACAATGTCTATAATTAGAAATACTATATTTGGTAAGTTTTCTCATGAATATGGAATTGACTCAAAATAGTTTACAAGGTTATTGATTAAGCATGCACATTGTATTCATCATTGGGCCAATGAAAAAATCTACTTTAGTGATCTTTGTGTTTGTCCTGAGTGACTTCAAAACTAGACTAGCACACTCTGAAGCCAAATTGGTATACTCCAAATCTAGACTAGTAGACTCTAGATCTAGACTGGTAGACTTTAGAGCTAGACTAGTAGACTCTCCAACTAGAATGACAGACTTTGGATCTAGAATGATAGACTCTAGAGATATTATGAGATTATACATAGTGTTATTAAATGGTCTTATTATTCACCAAAAATCATATTATTTGATAATAGTAAGTTTATGAAAATTTTACATACAAAATTGATGGATTTTAAATACAAAAGTTTAGAACATAGTGATAAAAATAAACAATATTTACTCACACATAGTAACCAAGGTAAACATGTTAATTTTATACTTTATATTAGAATCAAGATAAAATACACATTCAAATCCATTGAGAGGGAGATTAACAAGGGATAAATAAAGTAATTAATTGTATATAATGAGGCATTTCATAGATTAATTAATTGGCGTACAATCTATATCTATCTGAATCTACTCACACACATAATGTATTTCATGTATCTTTCTTTAATAAGGTACTTATATGTAGATTTTATACATAGATTGAGTTAACATAATTGATTAATAAGGTAGAGTCATACTATAACCTAAGGATATCCTTCACACATGCAGTGAAGGGCTACAAATAAGAGTGATTAAGGATTATTTTATTGAGTTAAATAATTTGAATCATGAAGATGAAAAATGAGAGGATGAATCTTTCTTAAAAAACATATAGATTTGATTCAACACTAACAAAAATATTGTTTTAAAGGGTAGGGAAATATTATGCACTCAACCTACAATGTTTCTATGGATATGTGTGGACTAATTATGTCATACATACCTTTCATATTATTTTGTCACATTTATCTATGTTCTTAATAAGACTAGACTATGGAATATCCATGGGTAATTAGAATATGTATAAGAGGTAGTGGTTAGTATTTTATCATACTATTGTTAATTTAACTCTTATGTCATTATGTTTTAGGTTTCCTACTCGAAGTGTCTTAGTAATATTTATCAATTTTTCTACTCTTTCATCAAGTATTATTATGGATCTACTTATTTTGCTTTTAATTTTATGATATATTATTGCATCATTGTGAAACATATAAGTAATTTCATCACAAAAGGTTTTTATATATCTATATTCTAAATTTCATAGATTCCTTAATAAATCAACCCACATCACACAACAACCTTTTGATCATTTAGATGAATTAGAGGAATAAACTCATGAACATGTAGCACAACATTTTATTCTTTGTGAGAACCAACCATAGTCCAGTTATCTGTTCGATTCATTTTGTGATTATTTTTTTCATTAAATTTTGTGTTCATCTTGTTGGATAAATCCAATCTCATTAATGAATAATAATTATTTATTTAGTAACATAAGGATCAATCAATTTTAGTCCTAAATCAAGTTATTCTTCTCCTCATATCCTCTGCATTAATCAGGTTGGGGGATTTAGTTTTCTTTTTTGTTTATTTTTAAAGTTGTACAATATATTATTTATTTCATTCATTTATTTTCCTTATTACTAAAGATAAATAAAAATATATAATATAATATTTTTTTTCATATTTAAGGGTATTTAAAATCATTTAAACTTTTAGGATTTACTTACATTTAAGAAATATGAAAGCATGTCAATCTTATGTGTTAGGTTTATAGTTAAATACATAAAGTTATCTTTCATTTAAATAAAAAAACAATTGTTTATTTTATCCTCCATATTAAATATGCATACAATCATATAGATACACTCACATAAAAAATAGGTAGTAATCCTCACACCCACTTGCATAGAAACTCCAAAAATTAAAATTAAAAAAAAAATTATAGCTGTAGAATCATTACTCTTCTTGAATATTTATTAATTTTATAAAATAATAACCATAATAAAAATCATAAATTTATATTTTCACATTATATCTAGCTACATCCAACACAAATAAAAAATGGCAAACTTGCATTCAAACTTAGATTTTTTAGAATTTCTAAAATTTATTTGTATGCACATAAATATGAAACTATAGGAGTAGTTTTCAATTTTATATATTAATTTTATTATTTTAATTCATAAATTTATTTCACTCACATGAAAATTTAAATCAAAACATTCATTTTCAACAAGCATAATTAAATTTATATTATTAAAAATCAACATTCATATAGTTTACTTTTAATCTTAGATTCAACTGTAGTTTCATATATTAATTTGAAAAAATAAGAAAAAATAATACTTACTTTATTTACTTTTAGTAACTTTCATTTTTATAAATAGAGTAGTTTCTTTAGTCATTTCAAAACATTACGCTTATCGAACAAACAAACAAATTTCATTGAACATAAAATCATTTCGATTCTATAATCAGAAAGCACATACCTTTGAAAAGCAATACAAATCAGATAATACAATTCTTTGATAAAAAAAGATAATTGTTATCACCAAATCTTACACCCTAGAAGAGGGTGTTCAAGCCTCTTTTAGATTTGGTCAACATGGGAACACTTCTAGGTTTGTGGGTGTAACTATAATGGAAGGTACCATCTAGATTTAAGATCTAGCTGCCTTAATGTATCTTGGAATGATCTTATCTGTGTCAATTGATCACTTATGGGAAAAATATTTAGAGAATGTAAAAATTGAACATAATTTAAAGGAGGTAATGCATTGAATGTTTAAAGATCCACTCTCAATATTAAACTTATTAGCACACTAATATACTATGAATAGAATTAATACAATGTCTACAATGGTTTCCAAGAAATAATATTTCACATAGAGGTTTATTTGATGGAATTAGGCTAGAGGGTAATGAGGGTAGGGACTAATTCAAAGCACTTATAGTCAACAATCCACTTTATACCTAAGGCATCAACATTAAGACACACTAGATGAGCTAAAATAAAGTTTATTAGCACTTAGGTTGGACTTAGACCTACAAAGGGAAGACTAAAAACACTTTTTCATATCAAAAAAATACAAAAAACCAAGCATGTATTAGTAAACAATTGCAAAATGCTCTATTCATTACTCAAAAAGGTGCATAATACATTTTTTTATAGAGTCTAGTTGTACCATCCTAAGGGATGTCAAATAATAGCTCAAAGGCTATATATAGAAGAAAATGCCATTAGAGATAGAGACTTTGGTGATTAAAATGGAATCAAAGATATCAAATTATTTTTAACAACAATTAAAATTAATTCTACAAATTATGCACATTCAAAGCTTTTGATTGATCCAAGTCACTTTAAGTGGTTGCATAATTAAATTATTTCCTCATTGGTGTTCCCTAGTGGTTTCAATAGTGGGATCATTTTTTTCTAAGTTGGGTCCTGGAATTTATGTAGTTACAACCATATGATCAATTTGTTATAGATTTATCTTGGTTCTAACTTCTCTTCACAAGTTCATCATGGCATGCAAAAGTGTAGAGAAAGGTCCTTTTCATGCAGTTGGTCTTGGAGATGAAACCATTTGGGTCTATGTGTATGCCTTAATGGTATCCTTTTAAATACTAGCTCTTGTTCAAACTAGATCATGCTCTAACTCATCCCCATGTTTATAGATCCATTATAGATGTAAATTTAATCTCAAACTATTGGTATTCCTATAGTCATTATATTAATACAGACCTATAAACTATATAGCCCCTTTTCTATATCCAAATAGGTCAAACTTATCCCATTATATCTCTACAAGAACCAATACATCACTATATACATATGTCCCTTTAGGAATGGTGAACACAATCATAGAACCAACTGTACATGCCACACATATTTGAACTAGTGTTCTATATTGAGCTTTAATGACATCCCTTTATGTTCTTGATCACCTTAGCTACATGTATTTTTATACTCCTTGGTGTTTGATCAAGTTATGATGGTTGAATGATGACTTTGGAGGACCTAATTACTTTGGTTAAGAACCATTCCTTTGGTTTGACGTTACACATTGAAAATGACTTGGACCAATCAAAATGATCCAACCTATCTTTATTCCTATTGGCCTCACAAATCCTCACTGTCATATCTTGACCTTTTGACATTTTTCATGTCATTGATCTCCTTGGTAAAAAAAAAATGATACATTTATTTCATGTAATGAATAATTTACTCATTCCACTTGTCAATCATGCATTGATTTCAGGATCCTATTACTAGTCTGTTAGCTTTTACACTTATGTCATGTGGTAGTCTCTCCATCTCCTTGAATTTTTGACTCGTCTCACATCATTAGATGAAGATTTATGATGAATTATAAACCATAAAATTTATCTTTGATGCACCTCCTTATCAATAAATCTCATACCATTGGATCTCTACTTGGTTGATCTATACCATTAGATCTTGTCTAGCTTGTAGCTCTTTAAAAATCTTTAACCCAAGGATGTTTTGACTTATTTGACCTCAACATGAACCATTAGATCTTAAGTTTAAATATTCAAGATCATGTGGAATATTATATCTTAATTAAATTCAAACCATTTAAGGACCTTTTAGACCTAAACGGTTACTTATGGATCTCAAAATTGACATTAGCATGAATGTCTTATGTTGTAAGTCTAACTTTCAATGCTCATTAATTGAGATAAAAAGCTCATGTCAACTTGAAATTTTTATATCACATTCCTTCCGTGAATAAATAAATTTAATTATAATATTTTAGCTTGTGTAGCTTCCTGAGTGAAGATAATAAATGCTCAAACAAGTTGGCCTTCTCATTTCCATGTGACATGCAGGATAACATGTCTCCTTTAGACTTAGTAAATTAAACTTTGAAGGCTTAGATATTGAGATATAAGACTCATCAAGATATGAAATTTGTAGATAAATATCTTAGAACTAGGGACATTGATAGCTCATGGTTTGATGGTCACGAGAGGATTTCTAAGCATATTTACAAAATGCCCAAGTGAACTAGTCCAATATGGTTCTTCATGACATTGTGGTGATGGTATAGATTCACAAAGATTGTTCCTAAACATTTGTAACTTTGAATTAACTCATTAAGGCTTGTGTGGATATTTTCTATGATATTGATTGTATCAACACCATAAAACCTGCCACTTGCATACATGACTCTAAAGTGACCCCTAAGACACTATATGACATAATGACTAAGCTAGACTATGACTAAAGATAGAATGGAATATGAAATGACATAAAATAAAATAAAACATACACTATGACATTATAAAAATCCCCTATAAAAGATTCTAACTATAGGGGGTTGACCCATTTTATCTTGAGGTAAAAATGGTCAACATCTTTGGTAATTTCCTAAGGGTGGTATGCTTTCTATGCCATGACCAGTTGCCTAATCATATTCATTGGGTTATGGGGTAACATGTATACTAAGTTTGACATATAAAATATCCTCTAACAACACACACCATTGATACAAAACAACAATAACAACACACAAAATAGAAACACACATGTGCTTCATGAGCACTTATTACACACAACACAACAAAAAAGGAAACACACACCTAATCTAATATTTAAAAAATTGATCCTCAGTTCTTAATAGAAGTGTTTCAAATATATCGCATTCATAAGGATATGAATCTCTTCTCCATTCATCCTTACTAATTTAAAATAGTTTTTTTGCTTACACTTGATTATGACATATGGTCCACTCTATAGGGTATCAAATTTAGTGTGTTTCCCTGGTTTTAATCTATATTCATCCCATTTCAATAATGTGTCACTTTACTAAAATTATCTTGGATTTTACTTCTTGTCAAAATACCTCTTCATTAGTACTTGGTGATGCTCCATAGCCTGATAAGCTTTATCTCTATTCTCTTTCAAATCCATTAATTCTATCAATCTCACCTTTATTGGAGTCCTCTCAAGAAAATATAATTGATGTGTTAAATCTAAGGTAACAACTCTTGAGAGATAGACAACCTATCTTCCCTTTTATAAACAATCACAAAAGGAGAATTCCCTATTGACCTCTTGCAAGTTATCTTATCAGCCCAAAAGGCTATCTTCAATTTGGTGTGCCAAGATCCTTGGTTATGCTCCAAAGTTATTTTGATGATTATGATAAAATTCTTGTTAGTAGATTTAAAAAACTCATTACCTTGAGGGTAATGGATAAATTAATTACTCAATAACGTGTCATTACTATTTTCCCAATGAATTGTCTTAACACCAATAAAAGCAAGAACATTATTTATAATAATAGTATGAGTGTCAAACCTTATTATGATGCTCTCATAAAACTCCAAGATATAATTCTCATTATCTTCCTTCAATGCTACTACCTCAGCCCATATTTTAAAATAGTCAATTGCTATGAGTATCCATTTATGACTAGCACTTGATGGGGGATTTATCATGCCAATGAAATCAAGACCCCATTACATGAAATGTTGATCAACATGGATGGGCTTCAAAGGAAGAACTACAAGATTTTATTTTCCCAAAATAAATAACATTGTACACACCTCACCCAAAAATTGTAGTTTTTGAAAAGGTTGGGCCAATAATAACCTACCCTCATGATCTTAGCAGCTATGGTTCTTCGAGAGAAGTGAACTCCTACTATCCCATCATGAAAATTCTTAAGAAACAGTCCAAACTAATCATTATAAATGCATCTCAATAGAACACCATTTATGTCCCTCTTAAAAATAAAACCATCTACCAAAAAAAAGGGAATATATTACACTCTAAAATATCTCCTTTGTGATCTACTCATATTATTAGGATACCATTTTGAAGAAATCTGATCACATCTTGTGTCCATATTTGTGGATGTAATGACCAAGTTGATTTGGAATAATAATTTTTGACTAGAGCCTCTTCCTTTAAATCATGAATATCTAAACATATATTTTCACAAAGGCCTTTAACCCTTATCAATTTTTTCACTTTGATATCAACACAATATTCCATTACCTTAGTGATCCACCCTGCCATTTTTTCACTAAGATATTTTCTCAAAAGAAACTCTATGGTTCTAGGATGAGAGGCCATAACATGAATATTATTATTTAAAACCATATGTATAAACTTATTTAGTCCTATTAAAATATCAAGGACTTATTTCTCTACAAAGGTGTACTTGACTCCACACTCTTTTAAACCTTGACTAACAAATGCAATTGGTTGCTCCACATCCTCATCATTCTTTTACATCAACATGGATGAGATAGTATCAAGGTTATAAAATTAATAAAATTAAATTATTTATTAAAATATGGAATCACAAGAGTAGGAGCTTCTATAATTTCTTTCTTTATGGCTTCAAAATTGATCTTACCATCTTGGGTCTAAGAAAAGATTTGGTTATTCCTGAGCATAGTTGTGATAGGTTTCATCAAAGATGCAAAACTAGGTATGAACCTCATTAAAAAATTTATCTTGCCTAATAAATTTTGAAAAAATTTCTTATGCACGGGAAATTATAAGCCTATAATATATTCTATCCTCTTGGGATCAATAGTCAAACCATCCTTGGAAACAATATGTGTTAAGATCTTAGCTTCATGAACAAAAAAGATGCACTTCTTTGGATTAAGATATACTCCATACTACCTACATCTTTCAAAAACTTGCCTCAAGTTTTTCATGTGCTCATTATCACCTTTAGAAAACACTATTATATCATCTAGATAAATTAATAACACCTCATTGATCAAAACATTAAAAGCCCATGTCCATTACTATTTAAAATGTGGCACTGATGTTAGATAGACCAAAGGTAATATTCCTATAATAAATATTCCCCCATTTAGTAGTGAATTATATCTTAAACTAATCATCATCACTGACTAAAATCTGATTATATCCTGAATATCCATTTAGAATATAAGAACATTGAGAACTTGAAGCCACTTGCAAAATTTGCTCTATTAAACGTAGAGGATAGTGATCTTTGAGTGACACTCTATTAAGATTTCTAAAGTCCACACAAAGTATTATCTCCCCATTATTATATATAATAGGAACATGGTTATCCACCCATATTGAATTTTTTATGGGAAATATTATCCAAAATTCAATGAGTTTGGTAAGCTCTAACCTCATGAGTTACTCAACATTGTGATTGATGGGTCTTTGGTTATGTCTAACTAGTTTAACTCTAGCTTATAACTCAATATTATGGTGTTTTAGGCTAGGATCAAATCCTTTGAGGTCCTTATATTCCCATGTAAAGATATCATGAAACTCTCTACATAGTTTAATGAATGCTTTTTTCTCTAATGTAGAACATACCTTGCCTACTTTGAGGAGTTTGTCCTTGAATATCAAGACTCTTTCATAATTTTCCTCTTTTATAGACATACTCACTTTATTATTATTATTTTTATCATTATAATTTAAGATAATTTATAAGGTCTCCAAACCCTTAGGTATCTTATTGGTTCTTAGTTGCACAATCTGATCATCCAATTTTTATTAGAGTCTCCTTTGATTCCATGAAGAAAACTCAAACTCATTTTGCGAGAAACATGTAATGTGTTTATCAATATCAAACACTTTAAAATAAAATTGAAAGATATATAAGGTATGATGATGATATTAATATGATACTATTTTCCCTCCTCTTTTATGGTGGTTGAAGTATCAAATTGAGCTCTTATGGTAGTTATTCTATCAGCATGACTATTCTACTCCCTTGGGACTGATTGTATATTGAATGGATTGAAATATTCAATAAAATATAATATCTAAAGCTAGTATGACTTAATAAATTTTTTATTGGAATCAATCACAATCCTCACCTAATGTACAACTAATTCACTATCTTCATATACTTGTAAGTTCTTGATTCCTTTTTCCTTGCCCATTGAAGGCCATGAATTAAACCTTCATACTCAGCCACATTACAAGCACAACTAAAATGAAATCTATATGAAGCATAATATTTTTGTTTATATGGAGATACCAGCATAACACTATCCCTTGCACTATATTTAATTCTTGAACTATCAAAAAACATCTTCCACAACTCATCATCTTCACCCTCTTCCTTGGCAAGTAGAGGTGTTGGTGCTCCTTCCTCATGTATACACTACACTCCTAAATCAATTTCCTCCAAAATATCATAGGGATCATGCTCATAATTATTAGTTACATACTCACCAAGAAACAAATATAAAATAACCTTAATCTTGGTATAATTTCCATCATATACAATAGAGTCCTTTTCTTCACAGGCCACATAATTCATATTGGAACTTGTCTCAATGTAAGGCTCAATATAAAACCTTACAAGGGGTTGTGTTATAATTTTCACCTTTTCCATGTACCTTGTTTTAAGTTAAAATAAATACAAGTTATCTGAGAGGTAGCCACCTATATTATTTGTGAAGTCCCTTGATAGGTAGATTGCAAAATGGGTTGGGAGATTAACCACAACTATGTCTTACAAGATAAGAAAACTAAGACAATTATGATAGAAAAACTTCAATCCTTTTATCAATCCTAATATATTCATAGGTTTACCATCTAATTTAATATCACCTTTGATATGTGGCTCATGTTTTAGGCCTAGCTTATTAGCTATAACTTTGGGCTTGACAGAAGTAGAAGCTCCACTATCAACTATGTAATTGTGTACCAACTTATCACCAATAATGAGGGTGAGGTAAAATAGTGGAGGTTTCTCAACCCTAGTGGATGATTAAACAATGGTACTAGGATTATTTTCAAGAGAAACATGTCCATGAATTTGATTTGAGGGTGGGACACTAGCAGGGATAACAGATAACTGCTTCTATAGGAGTTATTTTTGACTAGGCATATGAAGAACATCCCAAAGAGAAATGGATGTTTTAGTGTTCTTAAAATAATATAAAATATTTAAAGAATCCATAGATAATTTTTATTGGGCTCTTATAGGTAGATAATTACTAGGAACTTGAGGAATATGAGTAGACCTCACCATATTTTGACTTGATGGAGATGTAGAAGTTTTTAAAACGGTCACACTTGTAACTATGTCTTATTGGCTCGTAGGAGGATTAGATGAGACTATGGGAATTATACTACCACCTCATAGATCCTTCTTCTTATCCCTTACATTATTTTTGATAGAGGATCCTTGATTTAGTACTTAATTATCTCCAACCATAAAATTAGTGAAGATATTTCCTTGAGGTTGCCAACCCTCATTAACTTGTATCATCACCTCAAACTCATTTGATAGGAGGGGGGTAACTACTCCTTGAACCACCAGAGATTGATCTCCATTCTCACTAACATACATGAATTAGTTTTTATACCAATATTCTCCATACACCAAATTGTTATGAACCAGTACTATCTCCCTTATATTGGTGGTAGAGTTAGGACTATATATATTGTTAGACCTATTGGGATTAGGCTATCATTAGCTTATTCATTTTCCATATTATTTACCATATTATTGTTGATAGGGGTAAGGATTTTGATAGGGGTAAGGATTTTGATAGGGACTTTGTTTCATAATAGATTGCCTATTTTAAGACTCTAAGACTAGGAACTTGGCTTTCTAATCAACATTATTTTCTACCTGCCTAGGAGCAACCTAGGTTTTGGTATTGGCATTAGGAACTTGAGCCATTTTTGGAGTGCTAGAATAAGTATGAGAGAAATGACACATAAACACCTTAGGAGGAAATCTTACAACTTGTATGAGACTATTATCAATTTTTATATCAAGATCATATGCTTTGAGAAGAGTGGAATCTCCCATAAATTGAAACATGACAACAATTTTAGTCTTAATATCTTTCAAGTAAGTAGGGAACACAAAGCTAGCACGTGGTTTTTTCAAAGGAGGAAATCTATGAAAAGTATTCTAAAACCTTTTATTGAAGTCATGTATTATTTATTTAGGTACCCTTTTTATCATATTAAGCTGACGTATGAGAGAGGCATGGTCACTTTCATTTCCAAATTTGGAAGTCAATAACACTCTAAACTCATATTATGTTATGATTCATCAACATTATAGAGTCATATACCAACAAAGAGCCTTTAATTTAAGGGATATGACAAGGAATATAATGGAAATGTTCTCTCAACTAATATTTTGGAAACTACAAAAGTTAGAAACATCTCTAATGTACTCACTAGGTGTGACATGACTCTCACCATTGAATGTGGGCACACCTTGCATGGCATTAGGAGGAATGGCATCATATACATGAAGTTGAATTGGATTATTAGTACTAAAGGTATGAAAAAAATGAGGTCTATACATGTCTTCTTCTTCAAGTTATTCAACTTCTTTAACCTCTTCACTCTCTCTCTCTCTCTAGCAAAATCTATTCATTCTTCAAAGGGTAGATTATGTTATGGATACTGAGCCTCAAGAGGAATATCAAGTTGAATGGGTGAGTTAATGGGATTTAATGTTAGAGTATATGATGACATAGTGAGAACCATGAATTATTAGGGAAAATTTATAATAAAACAAATGGCATTGAACCATATTTACTATTGAGTCTCTAAATGTTGAGTAACACACTAATTTGTAATTGATGCTGTGAAGACTACATTCACCTTGACAAATTGTCTTGAAGATAATGGGTCCCATCAATAATTATATAAATATTGTCACCTAATCTTTCACCCTAGAAGAGGATGTTCAAGCCTCTTTAGAATTTTGGGAACATGGGATCACTTCCAGGTTTGTGGGTGTACCTATAATGAAAGTGAGCCTCTAGATTTAAGGGCTAGCTCCCTGAATGTATCTTGAAATTATCTTATCTATTTAAATTGATCACTTATGTGGAAAAGAGTTAAATAATGCATGAATTTAACCTAATCTAAAGGAGGTGATGCATAGAATTTTCAAAGATCCACTCTTAAGATTTAACTCATTAGCATACTAATGGATTATGAATAGAACTAATTCAATGTCTATAATGGTTTCAAAGAAATAGTGTTTCACCTAGAGGTCTATTTTATGGACTTAAGCTAGAGGGTAATGAGGGTAAGGCTTAATTGAAATCACTTACAGTTAACAATCCACTTTATAGTTGAGGAATCAACATTAAGCCACACTAGATGGCTTACAAGAAAGTTTATTAGCACTTAGGTTAGACTTGAACCTGGAAAGAAAAGATGAAAACCATTTTTGCATATCAAACAAATAGAAAACACTAAGTAGATATTAGTAAACAATTTTAAAATTCTCTATTCATTACTTAAAAAAGTATATAATACAATTTTTCATAGAGTCTAGTCATGTTAGCTCGAGGGATGTCAAATAATAGCTCAAAGTCTATATTTATAGAAGAAATGGACTTTAGAGAGAGAGAATTTTGCACTCAAAATGGAAGCAAAGAGCTCAACTCCATTTTAACCATAGTTACAATTGCTTATACAAATTATGCTCATTTAGACCTTTTGATTGATCTAGGTCACTTCAAGTGGTTTCATAATTACTTTATTCCCTCATTGAGGCTCCTTCATGGTTACAATGGTTGGATCAAGTTGTTATAACTTGGTTCATATCATCGATGTAGTTATAGCCATAAGATCAATTTGTTAGATCTTTTTCCTAGTGTTAACTTCTCTTTACTGGTTCATCATGGCATACAAAGTGTAGAGAAGGGTAATTTTCATGCAGTTGGTCTTAGAGATGAAATTATTGGGGTCTTTGTGTGTGCCTTCATGGCATCCTTTGAAATGTTATCTCTTGTTCAAATTGGATCATGCTAAAATTCATCCCCATGTTCATAGATATATTATATATGGAAAACCAATCTCAGACTATTTGTTTTCCTATAGTCATTATATTAATACATACCTAAAGACAACATAATCCCTTTTTTGGATCCAAATAGGTCTAAATAGACCCATTTTATCTCTACAATAATTGATAATTCACTATATGCATAGGTCCATTTAAGAATGGCAAACATAGTCATATAATTAACCCTACACACCACACATCTTTAAACCAAATCTCTATATTTATATTTAATGGCATCCTTTATGTTCTTGATCACGTTGCATGGTTATGTCCACTCCTTGGTATTTGATCAAGTTCTAATGACAAAATGATGACATTGTAGGACATATTTGCTTTGGTAAAGAACCATTACTTTGGTTTGACCTTTCCCATAAAAAATGACTCAAACTAATTGAAATGATGTAACCTATCTTTATTCCTATTGGCCTCCTAGATCCTCACTGTTAGATCTTGATCTTTTGATCTTATGCATGCCATTGATCTCCTTGGTATGAAAAAACATTGTCTATTGATCTCGTACCATGAAGAACATAATAATTCCACTTATCAATCATGAATCGATCCTAAGATCCTATTGCAAGTCTATCAACTTCCACACTTGTGCCATGTGGTAGTCACTTGAGTTCCTTAACCTTTTGACTCATCTCTCACCATTGGATCAAGATGTATGATGCAACATGGACCATAAAATTTTTATTGGACCTACCTCATTATCATTTGAACTCATGCGATTACATCTTTGGTTGGTTGATCCACACCATCAAATCTTGTCTAACTTGTAACTCTTTAAAAGGCTTTAACCTAGGGACCTTTTGACTTATTTGACCTCAATGTAGACTATTATATATCAAGTGTTAGTATGTGAGCTCATGTATAAAATTACATATTGATCAACTTTAAACCTTTTAAGGACATTTGTGACCCAAATAGTTACTTTATGTAGCTCAAACTTGTTATTAGCATGAACATCTTATGTTGCAAGTCCAACTTTAAATGCTCATAAATTGACCTAAAAAGCTCATGAACTCCATGGTGATATAATATTTTGGCCTATGCACCTTCTTTAGTGAAGATAGTAAATGCTAAAACAAGTTGATGTACTCATTTTCATGTGATGTGCAAGATAACCTGGCTCCTTTAGACTTGGCAAGATGAACTTTGAAGGCTTAAATCTTAAGATAGAAGACTCATTGAGATATGAAACTTGTAGATAATTATCTAAACACTAGGAAAATTGATCACACACTATTTTATTCTCATATGAGTGTTTTTTAGAATATTAAAAAAATTCCCAAGTCAACTGGTCTAGTCTAGTTCTTCATGATGTCCTAGTGATGGTCTAGTTTCACAAAGCTTATTCCCAAACCTTTATAACTCTGAATGAACTCCTTGAGGCTTGTGTAGACCCTTTATATGATCTTGAATATATCAAAACCATTAAAACCTACCACTTACATGTGCAACTCTATAATGACCCCTAAGACACCAAATGACATAATTACTAAGCTAGAATATGACCAAAGGTAGAACGACATATAAAATGACATCAAATGAAATGCAACATACCCTATGACGTTATAAAAATCCCCTATACAATATTATGACTAAAGGGGGTTGAAATGGTCAATAATAACAAAATAAAAAACACATTTTAATATTTCAAAATAAATAGTTTCCTCACACTTAGACAATACTTCTTAAATAAGCACATTTACATAGATTAGGAATGTTTTTACAAGTTTTATCCATGAATGTTTTCACATGTTTTATCCCCCATCCTACCACATAACACCTAAAAACATATAATCTAATCTTATGATTATTTTTTTTCACTTTTAACCTTGACCTAACATCATCATTAGCCAATTAAACACTTTTGATAAGAAAACTAGGTTGTCTAAATCCCAAATAGCTAAATGAATCCACCTTATAGCCTACTAATCTTGAAAACTCCAAATTCGACTTTTATTTTCATCCTTAGGTATAGTCTCATCTAAATATTACATTTTATAAACAATCCCAATCTGATATTTCCAATAATATACCTATCTTGATCCAACCTCATTTCAACTCATTTAGAGAGCCCAACATAGACTGATAATTTTGCTATGTAGTTATTTTGAATTTTAGATATTATTATAACATTACTACACCACTCTATGTTTCCCTCAATAAAAAATTTGATGCATATGATATATTATAGTACATACAAGAGCATCCATTACCATTTTCTTACCATAAAACAATGTTTAATTAGCTCATCCAAATCAACTAGCTCTTCCAACTCAACCTATTCAACCACCTCAACCAAACAAACCAAACTAATATGCTAACAATCACATCATTCCTTCTTGAATAATCTGATCTTGAACTCAAAAGGTTAAGTGCACAAAGGTTAGCATGTCACATTTAGCTATATGAAAAACCATGTGCTTTTATTATATATTTAGAAGAAAATAGAAATTACTATAAGAAATAATGGCGTTTTATAGGAAATAAAAGGATAAATTACAAATTGGGATAATAAGGTGAGGAGGATTATAGGAACCTAAGTGTTCCCTTATAAATAAATTCATTCTATGACATATTTTCCCCATAATTATATTTTCATCATCATAAAGGATAGTGTAAGTGTTTAGAATAGGTTTAATAATCAAATTGTCAAGGGAAATGAAACATAGAAAGATCATGAAATAAGTGGCTAGAATAATTTTAATCCACATAGAAGTAAAGTACCACGTGAAATGTAAAATTCATTAAAGATCAATAAATAGGCCTAAATAATTATCTAAAACTTGATGATGATGAGGATCACATACAAATATCAAAAACATATCCATGTACATAGATACAATATGTATATCTTATGTATGTGATTAGTAAGAAATAAAATTAATGTAAAAGGTAATTTTATATATACATATGTATTAATTAATATTATTTTACTATGTAATAATTGAATAATTAGGATATCAACCCCCATTTAAGAGCTAAAAAAATGTTATCATAAGCATATCTAACGATATTATCACACCTCTCACCCAAATCAAGGTATACAGTGAGAATCAAGTGTGAAAACATGGGTGCATAAACTATGTAGTGTATTTAGATAGCTATGATGTGTATCCCATGAACAAGATAAGGGAAAATAAAAAATATATATTTATTTTTATTTTATGAATGTTTTTATATTCTTTAATTTTGACAAAGTAATATTAGGAGGAAGGCAAAAAATATAGAATAATAAAAGCTATGTGAAAGACTATAGTATAGTAAATATGTATCAATTAAGACAAAAAATATGATTTATAAAGGATAAATTTGAGGCTATCAATCCTTGGATCCAAAGCATAAAAATTGGATGTATCACTTGATGTATTAATGAAATTAATGTGAGATGTGTAAGAATTATTATCATCTATAGGATTCATGTGCATAAAATGTTTTATAGGAATACTTATTTTTACATAATGAATAACAATTAAATATTTTTTCCTAATATAATGTATTATAATTATGGATGTGGGTCTCAATTCAACCTTAATATGTGGATGTGTAAGTGTTACATGTATTTTAGGTCCATTATGGGGATTGGATCATGAGAAGATTTAATAGCAGATGGTGTTATCTTTGGATATAATATAGTAGATACATATGATGAATATGTTGTGAAGAATTTTAAGGGGCCACCTAAAGATAAGTTATTTTAAATTTTGAGGTGTACAAGGTGGTTAATTAGTAGTTATATCATAATGTGAGACAAAAATAGTATGGGTTGTGCTACTATAAAAAAACATGACAAAATTTTGAATTATTGAAGATACTGCATTAATTATTTTTCCAATGGTGTCTAAGTAATATATTGTATTATTTTTAATAATTTATAACATAAATCCAAACTAGCCATGTTCTAGGTATAAATATAAGTAGAAGTGTAATACCACTTAATGGTGTATTATCATGTCCATCATAACTATGAAATGTTGTGGTCACCTCACACAAGTATCTATGATTAAATCCTTTACTAGATAATAATGACATTTATATAAGATTTTGAATAGAACCAATATCAATCATAATTATGTGTGATAAAATAATTATAATCAAGACACCCATGTATATAGATAGGGCCATTTTTTATCCTTCACTAGGATTTTTTATGATAATGAAATGTAAAATAAGATGGTTTATTTTGATAACTTAATACCATGTCAATGATGTTATCTAATTTTGAATTGACAATGGGTTTTTAAATATTTCCATGTTTTGATTAAGTGGTGCTACTAATTCCTTCGAATGTGATTTATGTTCATAAATCATAATGTTTCTAATATCAATCAAGTCCTAAATTTTACTATGCAATTTTTAAAAGCCATTGGTTAAATGTTTTGACCCTTAATGATAATCATAAATTGTATGAGGATTAAACGCATTGAGTAATGTCATGTTTTCATCTAATTTATATGGCTCTAATAAAGAAATGACATTGCATGCTAAAAGCCTCTTTACTATTTTACTAGGTGGATTAGGTAATATTTTAAACTTTCTCTTTGATGTAGATGTTAGACATATAACTGTATATTGCATGTTGGTAGGGTTCCCAATCAGATAAGGGCCAAACCACAATCATTGCATAATCTTCACCTTTACCATAATATCAAAATACATCTTGATATTGATGGAAAATAGGAATCTACCAACTGAGCCATGGGTAAATATTGAGCTTTTTAGTAACATTAGATGACTTGATTGGTAAAAAATCAAGTTTTTTAATTTTAATATATCTATTTGGTATTTATAACATGACATTATAATGTATTAGAGATAACATAAAATATTTTAAGTCTAATAGAGAAGAGAATCAGGTAACTACATAATAGTGATCTATTTAAATAAAATAGTAAAGATGATAAATAGATTAAATATTATAGATGTATAGTAAAAAAAATTAATAGTTAATTATATTATATTGATATAAATAAAGAGTAATTATATTAGTAAATACTATGTATTATTTTATATGGATGAGAATAGCTACTTGTTTTATTTCTTGAATGCATAATTGAACTAACTCTAACCAATGCTAACCTCTATGTCATAATACTTTCAATTAATGTTAGCCTAATCAAACATAAAACATTTGTAACCAACAATTCTAAATTTTATGCTAACATTCGATAGTGTTACACATACTTCAGTTAACTAATGCATATGGAAAGGTATATTTTGGAGTTTTATAAACCAACACTAATATAAGTAGAAGAGTGGTGGAAAGATATACTAAAAAAACACTCTAAAACTAAAAAATACGTGAATATCTACCTCTGATAAAATCATTATTCCTCATACCATAAGAAGAATTTTGTGTCACATTTACCTAGAGCTTATGGCCTTTGATTTATGGTAATCACAAAATACAAAATTTTATAGAGTCCAAATTATGAAACTTGTAAAGTAGACTATAAAAAATCTTTAGGCACTCTAAAACCTTGATATACCTTCAAATTAGGCAATCAATTATTGGTTTGAGACTACACTTGATTCCTTTCTCATAGTTTGGGATATTCATGGTTGGACAAAATTTAATGTAAATAAATTTAATTGTGTTGAAGGAAAAAGACAAGGATTATTGAATAAGGTACCAATCCTCATATGCAAGATATTTTTCAATTGAAAGCTAGCAAAATAAATTAAATAACCCCTTTAGGGGACATGCACCTAAGGGATGGTAGGCAAAAAGATGTGACCAATAATTATATATTGTTTAAATAGTTGGGGGAGGTTAAATAAGGTATATGGGGATAATATAATAAATATCAGAGTAAGAATAAGTTAGGTAAGAGAGAATAATATATTACTAAGATGATAAAGTAAATAATTTAGAATAAAGTGGTGAATGAATAGATAAGGAAATGGATTGTTAAGTCAAAAAATAGGAAAAATATGTATAATAAATAATGATAATAATAAATAGTATAAAGTATGAGAATAATAGAGCCTCTAACTATTCAATTCCTCATATTGAAAATCTAGATAATATCCCTCTTCCATAAACAAAAGTGATGTAGGAACATCACCTACCACTTGTACATATGATCTATTTTGAAAATATTAAGTCATTATTAGGTTTTTAAGGTTATGATAAGTATATAGGAGTCAATATATGGTGGTATAACTTTTTCAAAATTAAATTTGGATTCATTAGGCATTTTCCTGCCTAAATGGCCAATTCAAATTTTTGAAATAGTATGTATTTTTTCTCCAATCTTGGATGTAATAAGATGTCAAAGTGTTATAAAATTGTGTCATTAGGGGATTTCAGAGAAATTAGTGTTTTTTTCTACTTTTTAATAGGATAATGTAGTTAATATCAATGTACAAGAGGAGTTAGTATTAAGTTAGAAGGTGGTTATGGAATTTTGAGTCTTTGTAAATAGCGAGTTGCTTGTGAGAAAGGTCATTCTCGAAAGTAATAATGATTTGGGGGTTTGGATTCAAAATAAACAATTTAATAAACCCAAATAAAATAAATATATAGTTATTTATAGGAAATTAATGTTGTTTCAAACCTCTGTCTTATGTATGAGTAATAAGATTAGATGTACAAGAAAAAATGGGTAAAGAGAACTATAATCAAGACATGATTTTTGTTTTTATTGTAATGGTGGTAAGTGAATCCCTTGTATGTTTTATTTTTCTGAAGTTATATGATGTTTATTTATGATATATGGATAGCAATTTCAAGACCAAAACTGGTATGCCCTATTTGTCTACATGAAGTAATAAGGACTGAGTAAATTCCCTGTGTATATAGGATTGAATGAAAACTAAGTTGAAAATTTAAGGACATAGTTTATGAACATATTTTTAACCATATTAAGGAGATTAAATATAATTTAATTATTTGTATTTGTGATGAATTTAATTTATACTATACTAAACTGAGTTCATTGTGTTTCGTATGATAAAATGTCTAAATCTATATATTTGTAAAATATTATTTATTCATTGAGATGATCATGAACGTGTATTATAAAAATTATTATTTTCAATGTTTAAGAGGGTACTTATAGGTATAAATCTATTTAGGAGACACAAAGTTTATTGGACAAAGAACTAATTTTGTAGTCACTATGCATAGGACATAGTCTAACCAATTCTTGTAATAAAACCTAAATCAAGTTATTGAAATGGGATTTTATTGAATATAATAAGTGTATATTATGTGAATAAGGTGTTATATCCTTAAAAAGTGTATAAATACATTAAATAAACCTATGGTAACATTTGGTTTCTTTTGAGATACTTACAAACTTTTCAATTACTCATAGTCTAATATAAAAGGGTTATGGAAAACATGAACAAAGAAACTCAATGAAGAAACCATTAATAAGAGTGAGTGTGTTGGTATATTATAGACAAATATTTATCTTTACATTTTTTATACCCTTTGTAAAACCTAAAATAGTCACATAACCCTTTTCAGGTCAATAAAATTATGTCATAACCTTATGCTAGGGTTTTAGAAGAAAAATGCTTATATAAATTGATTAAATTGGTAAGAGTTTCTCAAAATTAGTCGTTTTATATCTTGTAATGTGAGGTAAGTGATTATAAAGTTTTTGATTTGTTTACATAATGTTAAGTACTTTTTGAATAGATTGTGTTAAAATAGGGTTGTAGGAAACCTAAAAGACCTAATCTGAGGACTTTAAAGGATAGGAAAAGGGGTGTAACAAATTAATTATATTATATAACTTTCTGGAAAATAATATTTAAATAAAGGGTATCTAACAAAGTGACTAGTTTATTGAGTTGGGTTTTTACTATGCCATACAAGGCATTTTATCCTTAAAAAAGGTTATTAGAAAGAGTATGTGAGATAGCAAGGAGTAATGTCTATAAGAGGTGGGTGTTTTAAAGGGGTTTAAATTTAATGAAGGATTTATATAACCTATTTGAACATAATTTGATGTAAATAAACACCTTAAGGTTAGAGGAAACCTATATTATGCATGCTTGGAGTCATGTTGTAAAGTGATCTAAATGTCTTTGTGCATTGAGTGAGATATATGGTTTGAAGAGTTTTGTGAGACTATCATTATCATGGTAGAGAAAAAATGATATGAATGTTTTGTAGATGTGAGATGATTTCAGGGTTCCTAGGTGGAGTAACAAGTTTGCAAACTAAGGAGTCAATCAATAGGTAAAACAATAAAATTTATTGTAGGCAGAGGTAAGTGAATATATTATCTTATTGTTATTAATAGATGATGACTAATTAGAGGTGACGTATTCATCAAGAATATTTATTATTGAAACAATTAGAAGTTATGGATAAGGATAGTGAGATAATTAGAATAGAATAAATCTTATATCACACACCTAAAAAATTTAGGAATGATTTGTAACAAGGATTATCAAATTTAGTTACATTATTTAGGACCCCTAGACTATTCAAAACCTTGGGTACTGAATACGAACTGATGGTGAGAATTTTGGCCCATAGTGAATGAGTTATAAAGATTAGTAGCAAAAGAGATGAATATAATATTAATAAAATAGGAGATTTTAGTTATATACTATAACTAAGAGAAGAAATTTTAAAAAATGAATGGAATTAGACAAGAATTAATTAGGAATAAAGTTATACATAAAACATAGAGGAAGAAATATATGTTTGAAGGGATAATAACCTTAAGGATAAAATTGATTCAAAAATAAGTAATAGTAGTCAAAATATATATATATATAGAATATAGATCAATAGTAAATTAGATTAACAAAAGTGAGATTATTTAATGAAAATATAGGATAAGAGATACAATAGAGAATATATTATGAATAAAATACTCCAAGTGACACAACCCCCCAATCCATAAACAAAATATTCCTCATGATTAAATGAACCCTTTCTACTAATCAACATCACCTATGCCACTTCATAATAGATGAAAACATCCATCTCTTAAAATAAGATATGCATATATAAAAAAAGAAGTATAATATAAATATAAAAATATTATAGAAGAGATTGAGAATAGAAGATAGTTTATAATAAATAAGGTATAATTATTATGAAGGAGATACTTTCAAGAAGAGGTAATAATATATAAAATACATAGCTAATTTTTTTTTAAGCATCAAAAAGATAAAAAATTGAGAAACCATAAAAATTATATAAGAACAAGTATATCAAGAAATCTAGCTAATAGTTGTATTCACACACCACCTAAGAAACAAAAATGGCCCAAAACATAATGAATTTTCCATTATTTGGAAAAGATACTAAGGATTTGGAATACCATTTATTTTCATTAGACTCATTGGTAAATCCATAATATCACCAATGAAAGACTTATGTTGTTCGACTTTGTGGCAACACTTAGGGATGAGGCCCTTAAATGGTATATAAATATTTATTTTAAACACAAAAGTACATAGGTAGATGTAAGTAATGTATTTAAAGGATATTTTCAATATTCTAACATTCCCATTAAAAGTGTTAATAATATTATATATTTTATACAAAATGATGCATCAATAAAGATTATGACTAAAGGTTCAAAATAATAGTGAGGAAATTATAAGAACCATTAAATGAAAAACAAATGATTGAATGGTTTATTTATATATTGATCCCATGCCTTTAAGATAAAATGGATGGAAAAATATTTAACACATTTTTCAAAACATTGGATATGGATTCACGCTTAGAAGCTCAATCCTAGAGACATGAAATAAACACATCACTAAAAGATAATGTGGAAAGACAATAATTGGACTTGGGAAAATTAGGGTTAAAACAAGAAATTAGGATAAAAGTTGAATATTTTGGGTCACTAAAATTTAAAAATAAACCACCACAAGAAATAATATGATGAATTACTTATTGTGTGGAAATGCACTCAAGGACAAAATGTCCCCATCATGACATGGAAAAAATAATAGCTATAATTAGATTATCACAAACACCTACTAAAATACATCTCTTATTTAGAAACTGATATATAGTGATAGGATATATTGTGAAAAAATTAGAGTATATGATCAACATACAAAACATTTATACCCAATTATGGAATTAGATCCACCCATGAATGAAATTATATATTTTACTAATTTTGGATCTTTCAATCATTAAAATAATATGAGCCCTACCATAGACACACTATCAAATATACAATATACCAATTAGAAAAGGGTAGCCATAATTTAATTAATGTCATCACCATAATTACCAGTGATTAACCATAATATATCATACCTCGGTCAGTATTACCAAACACCTCTTGCACTATAAGGCTCTTAATAAAAAAACACCCAACTATAATACTATAAAAACAATTAATGGGTATATAAGGGAGGTGGAAAAAGTGGATATAGATAAGAGGATATTGTGGAGAGGGTACCAAATAAACTATAATTAGTGATATAACTAATGTTATAGTTAGGAAATAACTCCCCCCCCCCCCCAACATGCTAAAAATTAAAAAAAATGGGAATAATGTAATAAATTATGTAGATGAACCATAAATGGAGTGTGGATTATGTCACTAAAAAGGAACTCATTATTCCTTACTATGCCCAAATTTAGCATAATTATATACTAATAGTGGAACAAATACTAAGGATATAGTAGAATCTCCCATGAGAAAAGGGGAAAAACATTTTCTAAAATACCAAAAGGATAGTATACAAAAGGGTGGTGCAATAAAATACATCAAGAAGTAGGAGATGACAATATTCTATATGAAGAATGAGGTTCATTAAAATGAACATCTATTTTTAAAAAATTAAAAATATGTCTAGAAACAATGAAATTAAATAAAGAGAGACCTTGAAATAAAGCTCTCAATATTATAAATGATGACTCAGAACCTTAAGTGGAAGTAACCACTCAAAGTGGGATGAAAATAAGGAAATGAAAAGAGTTAGATACTGATTCTAAAGAGGAATCATGAACATATACCAATAGGTAAAAAATCAATATACATGAATATGACCACATAGTGGAGAAAATTAAAAAAAAATACTCAAGAAAAGAAAAGAAAAACTAGATTAGATTTGGGATTTAAAAAAAATGATGAAATTGATTTGAAATCAAGATTTAGTGATTAAATTAACACAATTTTATAAATATTGGAATAAGTAACAATGAGAACATAAAGTATAATAGATTGAGAAAAACCAAAATAAAATAAAAAAGAATATGTTTAGAATGAACAAGAAGTGGAAGAAAATAGAAATTTTTATAAATATCAAAATAGATAGCCATGATGTAAATACAACATTATTAGATATTTTCACATATACAAATAGTTTACCATGTAGTATAAGAGAGATAATTGATAAACCACAAATACATTTTGAAACTTATTAAACTATAATTGTGTATCGTACATCACACTCACCAATTAAAACCTTAAGATATGTTTAGGTTAACTTAATTGGAATAGAAATAAGAATATATTTTTAAGCGATTGCAATGTATGATAAATTTTACCTAGAGTTTTTAATATTAGAATGGTTTGATGACTATAATATTACATTAAAATCTAAGGAGGAATATATTACATTCAAATAAAATCTATTTGTAGCCCATTTTCCATTAGAAATAAGCATGGGAGTTGCATGGTCAGAACAATTATATCCAGATGATGAAAACTTTGACTTTGATGACCTCTTCAAGGTATAAACACTACATAAAATTACAAAAATAGAATATAACCATGAGATAAATGATTAAGAGTAAATAATAGTGTAACATGAATAGGTAGAAACAACATCAAATGATGATATTAAAGCATGGTTGTATGGTGAGTTAGAAACAATGGTCATAAAGGTATGATATATAAGCAAAATACCATTTAATTAAATTTACACTATCACACTACATAAACAGATACTGTATTTACCAGAATCCTAATTTGTGAATATTACCTAAAACATATGATAAAGGTATTTACCCAAGAGAAAAAATAAATGTAGGCCATTAATAACACATTAAATATCATTGTCATAATGTAGTAGAACACCCATAAAGCCACAATCCAAAATTGGAATTTATTTGGAATTATACTTAAGGTTTATTAAAATAATAATATATTTTTTAGAGATAAGGAACTATGTAGGAACTACATACCCAAGGGTACACATTGAAAACTATGAAAAGGTATGAACTGCAAAAGTAAAAAATTAATAAATGTTTATGGGCATAGTTATTATATTAGACCATATATGCTTATTAAATTACATGGTATATGTTTCAAGAGATACAAAAAGGAAAATCTATATGGGAGGAGATAAAAATATATATTTCTTAGGACTTCAACTTTTAGGACCCAGATACTAGGGTATGCCATGCATTGTGAAAGATAAAAAATTTCCTATTCATCTAAGACCTTACTAAAAAAGAATAGTTTCCAAAATAAAAATTAAAATAAATATTTTTAGGTCATATAGATGACTAGGAAAAAAATAATACAATAGTAAGAGAGTTACTAATGAATACAAGATGAAGTAGTAGAGTAAAATAACATGAGAATATGGTACACTACATAAAAATTGTAAAACAAGAGGAGGATGAGGAAAAACCATAAAATAGAAAAATAGATATTGAGGAAGGAGAGAGACAACTAATCAATGCTAGAGAGGAAAATAAAATTTTTATCAACCTCTTAAAATCATAAATGAGAATATAGTTATAAAGGGTAATCCCAAAACAGAAAAAATGGTTAGAAGAAGTTGAATAGATACTAGAATTACTGATGGAATACAAGGACATATTCCCATGAACATTCAAAGAGATAAATAGAATAAAATAATAGGTTGTGACTATGAAAATACAATTAAAGGAGGATATAAAACCCATGTATAAATTATCATACAAGTTAAATCCTATGTTCAAATCCAAATTAAAAATTGAATTGGGTAAGATGCTAGCTGGTGGCATAACAAACCTTATGGATGATATGGAATGGATAAGCCCCATGGTTGTCTAAAATAATAAAACTATAAAAATGCGCACCTATTTTAGCTATAAGGATTTAAATAAGGCATGATTATATGATCCATTCCTAACACCATTCACCAAATAAATATTATAAATTGTTATGTAAATAGAGATCTATTATTTCATTTATGTATTCCTTAGATACATTAGGTATGAATAACACTCAAGTATTAACCCAAAACAACATTTGTAATGGAATGGGGATATTTTATGTACATATTTATTCCCTTTTGATTGAAAAATGCATTGGATATGTTTAGTTTAATAATATTGGAAATGCATTGGGTGGTGTATGGATTAATTAAATATCTTGTCCAAGTGTTATGTCTAATGTTCCAAAGATGTTGATAATTTAAAATCTCTTTTAATTTAAAGAATACATATTTGACATACCTTTTTGTATATTACTAGCACATATAATATGTGAATTAGGATTGGTGGTAGATCTAATCAAAACTAAAATTATCATAAATATGATAGTACCCAAAACATAAAATGAATTAAGGAAAATATTGGGTTATACCATATATCATCATCAGTTTATTAGGAACCACACATCCATAAGTGCACCAATAGAATATTTATTGAATAAATGGCATATCTAACCTCTGAAATGGTTAAGACAATGTAAATAATCATTTGACAATTTTTAAAAATAAGTGTATATACTCCAATACTAGTGTTCTATGATTAGAATATCCCATTTGATGTTCACGTATATGCATTTGGAATAGTAATAGGATTTATGATAGCACAATCTTATATAAACATGGATTATCCTATTTCATTTACAAGTAGTAAATTTGTAAAGTCAAAAATAAATTATTCTACCATAGAATGAGAGGCACATTTTATGGTATATGAAGTTAATAAATTTAGACATCACTTATTAGAAACCCTATTTATATTATTTATAAATCATGATCCACTCATATATTTGAACAACATACCAATTATACAAGGAAGATTTTTTTGTTGCTTGATTTTATTCCAAGAGTTTAATTTTAATATTATAGAACCCATAAGGGAAAATAATGGGAGTAATTATATTAACAAATTACTAAATGATATGATATATGACTAGTTTAGGATGAATTTTCTAGATCTCACTTCTACCATGTGAAATCCATTCCAAAAGATATGGAAAATATTAAACTTACTTCCTAGTAGAGAGTTTCTAAAGTCATATATCAAATTATAAAGATAAATATTAATGCTCCATTTTTCCCCATCACACTAACTAAACGAACATTATATAGTAAATGAATAAATAAAGTGTTATGAAGATTCACATTACACATGAATGAAATAATATAATAAGATAATTCCAAGATGGATTTACAATACACAACTCTAGAGATATGAAGGGTAATAAAATAATGCTTGAAATCCTGTGGTGGATGACAGTTTTCAAGGATGCACATCAATATGAAATAAACTGTGACATATGTCAAAGAGTGGGAAAACTAAATGTAAGATATCCACTCCATCCATTTTTACCACTAGATTTTTTTTGATAAATGGGCCATTGATTTTATTGGTCCTATTAAACCTATGACATGAAATCATAACGATTTATTTATTATTACCAGAATAAAATAATTGACAAGATGGGCATAAACAATACCAAAAAAATAATTTACAACTAAGACTACCACAAATTTCATCTATAAGAATATAATATCATGTTTGGCTGACCATTGATTATAATTACTTATTAGGGAAATAATTTTTTCAATAATAAAATATTAGAATTCCTTAAACACTTTTCGATCTAGCTTAGTAGGAGTACTCCTTACCATCCTTGATTAAATGAAATTGTTGAACGTTCAACAAGGTATTATAGAATGCATCAACAAAGGTTTGTAATACATATATCATAGACTTATATAGTAAAATACTAACCTTATTATGGGCTTATTTCACTACTTATAAAATATTAACTAAGTATCGACCCTTTCAGTTAGTATATGGCCTAGAAGCAGTGGTAAAAATGGAGTATATACTACCAAGTTTGAGAATAGAAGTGGCATTTAAATTTAAGGAAAAGGATTCCATTTAATATATATTTGAATAATTATAAAATATGGATGATAAAATATTTTTAGTGGCATAAAATCAAACCCAAGAGAATAGAAGACAAAAATCATGGCTTGATCGACATATAAAGGTTATAGATTTTCAAATTAGGTATAAGGTTTTACTTTATGATAAAAAATTTTAAAAATAGGACAAGTTAAAGATAATATGGTTGAGACCATATATAGTTGAATAAATATTATATTCAATAGAAATAAAGTTGAGAATGCTTGTTTACACACTTAGAAAATGGTTTTTGAATGGAACCCAATTGAAACTATACACATAGGTAACTATAGTAACATGTAATGAAAAATAATAATGGAAATACTAGGGTGAAACTATCCTTCAAAATATGTGAGCTGAGTGAGGGTATTATGTTATCATATGTAAAATGTGTAATATTGAGTCATTGATCATGTTACTCCCCACTAGGTTGACATCACATTTCTATATGATCAAGTCAAGTGAGGATATTGTGTTATCTTATGCTAAATGTCTAAATACCTAGTTTTTAATCTTGTTAAACACCCTAGTGGGAAAATAATGAAAAGTAGTAAATAATAAAAGGGGGTGATGAGAATATATATATATATATATATATATATATATATATATATAAAGATAAAAACAATTTTGAAAAAAATGGAAAAACAAAAAAATAATTGAAAAATATTAGATACATAGGCATATTTTTTTTTTAAATGGAAAAAGAGTACGAAAAATCAAAATAATGATAAATAAAAAAAAATGGAAATGAAAAAATTCAATTGTGTTTATTTTCACATAAATATGTATTACATGGGTTAGTTTAGAATAAAAATACAAGCTAAATATAAACACATGATTAGTGAGAACTACTAAGATAGTTAAAAATCTAGAAAATATGATGACATCATAAGGGTAAGGTAAAAATAAATGGAAAAATAATGAAAAGACAAGTAATTAATAACAAAAATAGATTAAGTGGATGAAATAGATATAAGTATTATATGTAATTAAATGTGTGACCAGAACTCCATGATTAACAAACAGATCAACAACATTATAAATAAAGGGCTTAGCTAATGTAAAAATTACACAAATTTCTTTCCTAAACATATTAAAATATTATTTGAATCACTAGCACTTTATTTATTTATATTCTTAAAACACACAGAAATAAAAGATGTAAAGATGTACATACCTAAAGTCATAAGTACAAAGGAGATTAGGGAACATCTATATAACAAGTGATCAATGAAGTCAAAAACTATAGACCCACATGGTGATTTTTTTAGTGTTACATCTTTGGTAACACATGCTAAAGATATACATAGATACATTTATTCCCATTTAGTTGAAATTTACCATAGATTTTTGGACCCTAAAATAATGGAAATGATGTATTAGAATCCATAAACATGGTAATCAAAATATAAATAAGAGTATGGCATTATCTCCATGATGAAATTATATGTCTAAAGTTAGTTTACTTACATTAATCTAGTGATGAGTGCCATAAAATTATTCCTTAGTTAAGATCATAAATATTATCTATAACTATACCAACCCTACTAGATTATACCAGATGTCATTTATATAGTGACTGAGTTTATTGATGAAGGGAATAAAACTCACAAGTATGATGGGAATAGAAATGTTATCATGAGATTAGTGGCCTGGATATCATTCAAAAGTTTAAATAAATGATCCCTTTCAATTCATAAAATAAAATAACCCAAAGTACATTGTTCTACCAAAGTAATTGGATGGAAGGTTTTACTACACAAAAAAGTAGGATTTGATGACTGTAATAAGTGTCCAAATTACATGGGATATGATTTACAGTAGGATTTAGTATTACTTGGCCACCAAAATGTGTGAATAATATTAAGATAACCTTCATAACATAAATAAAGGTACACATGATTTTTCTATATCATAATATTACTAGTTTAAGCCATGTATTTCACACATACTATTCTATGACATAAAGGGTTTGTTCAATATAACCCTAGTACCCGATTAGGAAAACAAATATAAAATGCACTTGAATCCATACTAATATAAGATGATTCAGGACACTTTATTTCATGGGAAATAATAATTAGAAACATGATAGTAGATAGATATCATATCTACAAGGAAATAGCTCAAAAACACTTCACATTAATCACTTTTGTAATAGATACAAAAATTGTATGCATAAATCCCTTTTTTATGAAATTCTAACCACTTCCACGTATTCCTTATAATTTTAGTGATGACTATATTGAGGTAGTGATTATTAAATCTTATAGTTTACTGTTAGATCCAAGATTATAAAAATTCATTAATAAAACAAGAGTGGGTTTTGATTCTAAGGAAGAAGAAAAAAACCCTAAATTAGAGACACCACTACCACAAGAAACTATAGGAACATCTTATATAAAACATAAAATATGTACATCATCATATCTGACAAAATTAACTCTAGGATTAGAACCCTTACTCAAATAAGAAGAAGAATATGAGACTACACCATTTATATTCAAGGATTATACTACCTGTTAGGTTTTTAGGTGAAGAATAAATTGTATAAAAAAGGTACCCCTTATAGTCTTTGAGGGGAAAAAATATCAAAAAATAGAGGAGGGGGACTCAATGAAATCAATAATAAAAAATTTATATAGAATAATAACAAAAAGGGTCCCCTACAACATCTTTAGTGGTAGGCTAAAACAATATTACAAATGAGTGGAGGGAAAATACAAATGAGTCCTTAAGTGCAACTAGTGTAGAAAGTGCAGAAAAAACAAGATAAACTATAAAGATTGAAAGAGATGGAAGATGCTTTAAATCCAACAAAGGTCATAGATATAAAAATAACCAACAAAAGAACAAATAAAATTAAAAAGATATTACAGAGCTAGCTACCAATTATCTAGAAATCTATTGAAAAAGGAGAAAGAAGAAAAAATAAGAAGCAAAGAGGAAGATATTATATAAAAATAAATGAAATAAAAAATGAATAATTAAATAAAAAAAATTAAAGTGAAATATAATAATAAGAAATTAAAATTTGAGGATAAAAAAAATAAAAGTAGAGGAGGAAAGAATATCAGAAGAGGAGAGGAAAAATAAAATATAAAAGGAGGAGAAAAATAAATACAAGGATAAAAATAAAATAATGGAGGAAGAGTAGATGAATAAACAAGAATAAAAAATAAAGAGAATTTAAGAGGAAAAGAGAAAGGAAGAGATGGTGGAAAAATAAAATAAGAGGATAAATAGAAAAAAGGAGAATATGAAATAAAGGGGAAGGGAAATAGGTCAATATCCCTTCTAATAAAATTTTATGTAAATAGGGTACACTACTAAAATTTCATTTCAAAGTGCCCTAAGAACATTTGTAATATTCTAGAGTAGTATAACTACTCATATGGACCCATTGAAAAGGATAAAATAAAAATTGGCACAAAATAAATAAAAAAACCTCCACAATCATGGTACCATCAAGTTTATTTTAGCCTACTATAAGAGAAACAAATTTAAAATGAACTTGTAGAAGTTTAATTCCAATAGAAAAAATAAACTATTGGATAAACTCTTATTTAGAGTGATAGAGTTGATTGGATGATATAATGTGTGAACTTTAGAAGAATCCATCAAAAATTACTTAAAATCCCTTAACCACTACTAGGCCATAGTATGACCTAGATATAACTTAGCCTATAGAGAAATAATTATAATAAACTATTTAAAAAAATTTATCACCCATTTAGGGGCTATAGTGGATAAAATCCTAATTGAATTAAAGACTAGATAATAATATGAGTAAGTATTAGGGTCCACTGTTAGGTTAAATCATACAAAAAGAGTGGAATATAAGGAACATGTGGTGAAATTTAAAGAAATAATGAAAGATTGAAACCACCTACTTTACCTATTCAATAATCAAACCCCTATAGACACAAGATACAAATAAGGATTTAGGAAGAATTATAAAAACAATTGAGCATTTCTTATAACAACTTTTAAGCCCAAAACATTGTTTATAAATCATAATGGGATAAAATTATAATTCTACATAAACAATACAAATAAAATCAAACTCAATGCATACTAATGTATGAGGACATGGAGGACTATGGAAATTTGATAAATACATATATGTAAAATATGGACATCCAAATTAAGGGATATGAAGAACATCTATATATACTCAAGAATTATCTAGCTCCAAAAGACACAGTGATGGAAACCAAGGAAATATGTCAATAGAAAATAAATTTTATAGACTTCAAAGCTATAATTTTTAAATGGAATAATTTTTTTCATGGAGATGATGAATAAATATGAGAAATACATAAATAATGAGTGATCCATCCCATTAATAAAAAAATTATTTTGTAGCTAAGTATATGGTTTATTTTTTTAACCTATCAACATATTCAAAATTTTCACAATAATGAGATAAATTTATAAAAGTGAGGAAAATGTTTGAAGGATTCCCCAATAAACTAAGGTCCAAACCACAATAAATATAGAATATTTGTCTTTAACACAAAACAATAAAATACATCTCTAGGCCAATATAATAGATAGTTCTACTGATTGGGCCATATGATAAAGATTAAGATTTATTGTAATACTTTAAAGACTTGATTAGAGAAAAGTCATGTCTCACATAGACATGACCATTTAATTTCAAGGTATATATTTGGTATTTATACCAAACCATTGTAATATATTAGAGATATCATAGAATATTTTAAGTGTAATAGAGAATAAAATTAAATAATTTTAGAATATAATAATATATAATATAATATTAAATAATAAACACAGATTAAAAGAGTAAGGCAATATAGTGTAAATATAAATATGAAACTTGTAATAATTGTTTTGATTATATTTTTATAAATAAATAGGAATTATATGAGTAAATATTTTATATTGTGTATTGTTTATCATGGATGAGCACACCTTACTTTTTTTTTAAACGTGAGGTAAATTTAACTAATACTAGCCTCTTTGTCACAATATATTCAACTAA